>MU697330.1:8123-26905 GCA_026770625.1 Nicotiana glauca | reverse complement strand
CCCCCCCCCCCCACACACACATATATGGTGTCTGTAACGATCCGACCGGTTATTTTGAGCTTTTTCACTCTGATCACCAGTTATCGGGCATGACTTGCCCCGTGTTATGTATTATGACTGATGTATATTATTGGTTTTGGTTTTTAGAAAAAACGGAAAGAATTTGAAGGAACAATCTCGGTTGAAAGCTTTGAATTTGAAAGGTTTGACCAAGGATTTGACTTATTTTTATATGAGCTTGGATCGGAATTTTTTTGATTTAGTTAGCTCTGTTAGGTGATTTGGGACTTAGGAGCATGATCAGAATACATTTTGGAAGCCCGTGGTAGGTTTAGGCTTGAATTGGCGAAAATGAGATTTCGGTGTTGCTGGTTGATACGGTGAGATTTTGATATAGAGGTCAGAATCAAATTCTGGAAGTTGCAGTACTTTTTTTGTGTCATTTGGGATGTGTATGTAAAATTTCAGGTCATTCGGACGTAGTTTTGTTGGGTTGTTTATCAAAAGTGTATTTCGGAAGATTTTAGAAACTTAAGCTTGAATCCGATGTGATTTAATAGATTTGATGTCATTTGAGGTGTTTTGATGATTGGAACAAGTTCGAATAAGGTATTAGGTCATGTTTGTGCTTTTGGTTGAGGTCCCAGGGGGCCACGGGGTGATTTCAACTGCTTAACGGAGAAGTTAGATGTTGATTGCAGCTTCAGATTTTGCTGCTTCTGGTATTTTTGCATCTGCGGTTAGGGGACCGCAATGCGGTGCCGCAAAAGCGGGTGATTAATCGCAAAAGCAAAAAAAGGTCAGATGTGCAGATACCATAGAAGCGGTTAGGTGACCACATCTGCGGTGTCGTAGATGCGGGAGTTTAGCGTAGAAGTGGATCCGAGAAGAATGTCAGGGACCGCAAATGCGGTTATGGGGGCCGCATCTGTGGAACCGCAAATGCAGAAGAATGATCGTAGATGTGGATGTGCCCAGATTTAGTAATTTCTGCAGAAGCGGAGTAATAACCGCAAAAGTGGTACCGCATAAGCGGTTGGTGATTCGCAGATGCGAAAATGTCTGGCAGAACATATAAGTTATTCCATTTTGCAAAATTGATGTTATTTCACCATCTTTGGACTTCGGCTTGAGAGTTTTTGGACGATTTGGGAGAGGGATTTCAGGGGAACTTCGCTAAGGTAAGAATTTCGGACCTAAAACACATTTCTATGGTAATATTTTATGGATAAGGCTAAAATTAAAGGAATTTAAGGGCTAAAAATGAAGGATTAGGGCTTGAGAATAAGAGGCCTAAATTGAGGATTGGAGGGGTCAAATGAACTCTGATTTTGATATTCTTTATATTTATGAACTTGTGGGGAGACGAAATCTAATGATGTGAAAATTTCTGAGTTTTGGGAAGTGGGCCCTTGGCTTGGGTTTTGGTAATTTCGGGATTTGTGCCCGTTATTGATTGTTTTCGCTTGGGCTTTATTTCCTTAGTATATTGATGTATTCGCTCTGATTTTGGATAGATTCATGAAGGCCGATTTGAGGGTCAAAGGCGTCGCGAGCTAGAGATTTTGCCGGTTTGAGGTAAGTAATGATTATAAATGATATTCTGAGGGTTTGAAACCCCGGATTGCACATCGTGGTGCTATATTGAGGTGAGACACACACTTGATGGTGAGCGTGGGGTCGGGTACTATTGAGGATCATTACATGGTCCATCCCGATTGATGATTTTGTCGTGTATTTGACTGGGACTTATTTGTTATCATCATTACTTGGGCTGATTGCCATATTTGGGCTTTGTGCCAGCTATTTGAACCCCTTCGGGGATGGTTGTTGATATTTCCTCACTATTTTGATTTTATACATGAACTCAGTCATGGATTTTCCACTATTTTCAAAATTCATCCAAGTTTACTTTGCTTTAACACTTGAAATAATGTTTCCAATAACATTTTTGGGCTGAGCATCATATTTTGCTGCTGCCTGAAGGGCTTATGTGATTTTTGACTGGGTAAGGCTGAGGGTCTGTGTTGTGAGGATACTTTTGGATCGGGCTGCACGACACAGCAGTGAGATACTAATTTGATTATGAGGTCGAGGGCCTGAGATACGTACGCCATGAGATGTTTTGATATTGCGCTTGAGCCATAAGGGGCCCCTTCCGGAGTCGACACACCCCTAGTGAGTGTCATCGATGAAATATATGGATCGAGGTACACGATACAGCGATATATGGATCGGGTTGCAGGCCGCAGCGGTGCTGGTACTGTTTTATGTGTTTATTTTATTTTATTTTCTGCCATTATCTGTTATCTGTGTTATTTCATGTGACATCTACCTGATTGCCCGTCATTATCTTATAATTGAGTGTTGTGCCGGAGGGGTAGATTTCTGTGCTTATATGCACTATTTGTATAGCATTCATTTATGTAATCGTTGGAAAATCCATTTTTAAAAGAGGATTAAAGTGAGCTAAGATGTTTTTCTAAAGATTTCACAGTTTTACTGCTTTTCTCAAAGGAATTTACACTGCTCTATACAGCATGATGGTGTGTCTTACGTGATTTTTTACTGCTCAGGTATTATTTACCTTTATTGCTCACCGAGTTGGAGTACTCACTTTACTCCCTGCACTGCGTGTGCAGATACAGGTATTTGTTTTCCCCCGGTAGCGAGTTTTGAGCTGATCAAAGGCTAAGTTTTCTAGAGTTTAGCGAGGTGACTGCCAGCGTTCGCAGCACCGCATTTCTTCCTTGTGTTTATTAGTCCTCTTTGTATATTTTAGGCCTTGTAGTTTCATTTATACTCTGATAGGTTCTTGTGACTTGTGACACCCCGGTTTGGGTTGTATTCTACACTTAATAAAGAAATTTTTTGTTTAAACTATGGTTATTTAAGTATGCTAAAACTTCTTATTAATATTAACGATTCTGAAATGACAAATTGGGTTGGTTGGTTGGCCTTGTCTTCATGAGAGGCGCCATCACGACCAGATCAGGGTTTGGGTCGTGACAAGTTGATATCAGAGCCTAGGTTGCATAAATCTCATGAGTCATGAGCAGGTTTAGTAGAGTCTCGCGGATCGGTACAGAGACGTTTGTATTTTTCCTCAAGAGGCTGCAGAACCTTTAAGAAAACTTTACATTCTTGAATTCTTATCGTGCGTCCTTGATTCAGCTCGAAAAGTAACTCTTGCAATTCCTTCCACGCATTCGCATACGCGCATGAGCGCTCAGTATCAGATGTGCCTTGATGGATTGTGATTCCCCGATTGAGGGGCGAGATGCAATCTCTGTAAGTTTATGTTGGACCAGCCTGGAGGACTTGAGGCCGGATCTTTGCCTATGGCTTGAGCACCGAGGTGTTGATTGTGTGAGAAAGTGTTTTGAACTTATATGTTCGGTAGTGTCCCTGTTAGTGGAAGTGATGGTCGTGGCTAGGTGATGAGTATGTTAGTACTTTGAGGTGTATCTATATGACGTGGGAGTGACAAGAAAGTCCTGTTGAAGGATAGAAGAACTAATAGGTGCTTGAATTCCATCTTGATTCGAGGTATAGCCCCGAGTTATAGGCATATGATTGATCTTTTCATGTTTCCCAGTTGAGAGTGAAGTAAATTTCATGTTGTGGTATGATTCCAGACTCAGGAAGATCAAGTGACTGCGTAATGCTTATGGCGGTGGAAGGTATACAGAAATGTTAGTTGGAGGCAAAGCAGGTGGGTTATCTCCTGCGGAGTGTTCTAAGGTTGTGTCATCCTTATGTTGTCTATTAGAATATCTCATTTGTAAGTGAAGAATACGTGTTTAAATCTAAATTGGGCCGCCTAGAGAGTGAGCTTGTCTGTTGTGAGAGTAAATAAGAGATTTGCAGAAGATTTAATGTACCGGATGGTTTGTGTTTCACGAGCTTATGAAGGATTGAGTTTAATCTCACTATGATATTATGGTAGCAATATAGTATATGCTTTATGAGTTGTTGGGTGTGTTTTGATCTATGGCTTCGAGCCAAGTGGGGGAGTTGCTATTGATTAAGTTGATTACATGAATAGGTGCTATGTTGGTTCCAGTTTAAGGCGTGTTGGTGAGTTAGTGATGGCTCATGGAGATTGAAGTCGAGGATGGCTTGAGTGAAGGAAAATTTTGACAATGGTTATATGGTGCTTCATAGTGTGAGAGAATCACGAGATGTCTTGAGTCGTTGTGGAAAAGAATGCTCGGTGCATAGAGCAGGAAGGTGCTGGATTCTAATAGAATGATGTCAAAATCTGCGGTGTCAGATTTCTAATGAGGCACGGGTAGTTCTGTTCGTTTGATCAGGTAAATCACAGTTTGAATAAGAAGTGAATGACTTGCGAGAATGGGTTCCGTGTTGTAAGTCTGGGTTGAAGAATTGTAATGTTATAGCAAGAATGATTATCGATTTGAAGGTAAATCGGAAGGAAATTCGAATAGCTGGGATAGCTTGGTAGTAGGTCCAATTGGCATGGTAAGGATATGATTAGCTCTTGGATGTGTACGAGATAAGGAGTTTCTACAGGTATTTCGCGGTAATTCTCTTGGGTGTTAGTGGCCTTCACAGTTCGGTCAAGTTAGAAGGATTCAGCCCTGACGATTTAGATTTGTGTAAATGGGGTTCAGGGAGTTCTAGATGGTTTCCACCTCAGTTAGAGAGGTATATTTTTCATATTGGCCGGAGGAGCATGGGATGCATAGTGATTTTCTTCTAAAAGGGAACCAATAGAAAATGCTTGACTAGTTGAGTACGTAGATGTTTGTGGCTCGGGAGGAATATGTGTTATACCCCATTTTAATACAGGTCAAATTAGAGTATAACATATTGGTGATTATAGAATTAATTACTAGTTAAAGAGTTGCCAACTAATTAATTATGGTGAATTAGGACACCTAAAATTAAGTAATGTATTAATAAAATATAACTATATTAATGGTCTACTTAACCTAAAGATTCTAGATAAGGGTTCAATTAATACAAAGGGAAGGTTTTTAAGGCACCCTTTAAGATCCATATCGAATGGTTAACCAACTGGACTTAAATTAATTAAGGATAATTGTCAAATATATGTATAAAATATGGCAAGTTAAATTAATGAGGACATCAACTTGTTCCCAAATGACTCACGCCTTAGATACAAAACCTTGTATGTTTAAAACAGCTGCGATAAAATTGATCAAGTAGTCTCCATGACCTATCTTGAAAAGTGAGCTGCAAACTAGTTTAGACTCCAAAAATATTTGATTTCAAAAATTACAGAAAGATCCAAAAGCATGTTAACTTAAACAAAATCATAAACCACAAATGTCTTGACTAAGAAATCCATTTTTTAGAAAAAAACGTACTCAAACTTTAAAGAATTTCAAGACGTTTGAATTGATTTTTTAAACATTTGCAAGGAACTTGTTTCAAGCCTAACTTCTTCCGTTTTGTACTTAGAAAAAATTGATTTAATTCTCAGATACATACTGGTCTACTACCCATATGCCATATAAATATTATTCTAGATTATATACTGTATAGGAACGAGTAGCACCAAAAGCAAATACAATAGTCACAACAAATGAAAGAGATGAATTTTCCAACTCCTCTCACCTCTCTAGCTTTCTGTTCGGATGTATTTTGAGAATGCAAGAAAAGTGAAGACGAGATGCTAGTGTCGGGTATGGCAACGACATTGAGTCTCGGGACAAGACCCGCCGCAACTCCGGTATGCCATGCAAAAGAAGAAGAAATAAAAGGAGTAAAGGTTAGAGGAAGAATCTGAATCTCAACAACACACACATGCTATGAATAAACAAAATGAAAGTCACATTGCAGCAGTCGAAACATCGAATATTTCTCAAGTCGCACATCGTTTCATGAATCAAAACATGAACAACTTAGAACATGCATCCATATTTCATCTTCTAAAATAAATTTCTACATAAGAGTTTCTGTCTTGGCATCCTAAGTAATGCTTCTAGTTCCAACCTATTTTAAGTGAAGTTCTACATGGAAGTACAAATACTATTAATACCCATCAAGGTGTGTTAGTACCAGCGAATAGTATTTTCAAACATACTATAACGTGGACATATATTAAGACTACTAAGATCAAGACATGAGAACACACATCCTGTTACTACCGGATTTTCTTACATAATATTTTAAACATATAAGACATGATCCCTATGCATCTAAACTAGAATAAAGTCCTTATCACATCATCATGCTATAGATTGAAAAACTGGCAGAACATTAAAGTAAAAAGATGACAAAGACTAACTTTACACCCCTTTAAAAGTTATTATTAAATTAGCAAAGCTGCTAGCACTTAATTGTGGATCTTATGGAAGAACGTGAAGGCATAATGTCCATAAGATAAACATGTGAACATTTTAAAGTCTATTTGAAACAAGCATTTTAAAGCGTATGAGCATGGCATTTAAAGTTTGCAATAAGCTTAAAGTCAGAATTCTATTAGTACGCAAAAACAGAAAAGAGACGCATTAATAAGTATCAAAAGACCTTTTTTTTTATTCAAATATATAGGTAAGAAAAATTTATTAGACCTGAAATCATGTCACTAACTACTAAAATCCAAATTAATAGACTGATCTCCTAAGGAAACACCAACAATATACATGACATATTTATTATTAAATGCAAGAAAAGATTTGAAGTTACAACGTGATGTGCAATTATATAAACATTAGACAAAATACCCAAACAACAAGTTCTTTTTAAGGACACAATGTCAAAATATTACTAACATATTTAAGTAAAACTAAAGAAAGAAAACTGAAATATAATTTTCCTAAGTAGGCGTGTTACTTAAAGGAAAGAGAAATCAGAAAAAAGGGTCGAATTTTACCTCTTGTTGGGTAGTGAACTGGAACTTTGAGATTTCAGATCTACTCCGTCCACGTATCAAGATCGACACTTTATTTTTTAGCGAACTAAACAGGACCAAGATTACAGAAAAGAAGAGAGCTACTTGTTGACTCGATTTTTGTCGTATTCTAACTATTTTCCAAGATTCAAAAGATAATCTTTCAGCTGGAGAGTTGAGGAGTATTTATAGGAGAAAAATAGGGTTTTGGAAGTGAAAATTGAAAAATCCGTTTGAAATTCAAAATACTCGTTCTAGATCTGTACAAAATGTGTCAGAAAGAAAAGATCAACAAAATCGTCCTCTTACTTCAAAGTTACAACGATTTTGTCAAATTGGATACTAAAGTTTTTGGCTTTTCATTTGATATGAAAAAGAGAATGAAGACTTTTGTCAAAAAGAGGAAAGGGGGTGTGGCCGAATGCATGATATTTCAAAAAGTACTCTTATAAGTCTGCATACTATTAGATCTAAGTCTTAAGAAAGGAGGATCATTGGATCATTTTAATTTTAATCCTACGGCCGAGATAAGAGCTTCTGGAGGATTATTTTAGATGGTAGGCGGATTGGGCTTCAGTGATCTTAGAAGAAAATCTAAGAGGTTATTCATTTGGGCTCATTTAAATTAATCTTTGAGACTACATGGACTAATAAATCGGCCATGGAATTGGCCTGAATTTTATGGCATTTTCCTTCTCCAAATTAATTTCTTTTGGGCTACCCTTTCTTAATAATTTGGACTCAATAAAAAAAATTTGAGCTTATATAATATTATATATTAAAATAAATAAGTGGTTAACTTCAATAATAGTCATATTAATTATAATATCAAAAATCATGCTAATTGTACTAATAATGACACAATAATTTTTTAATATTAGTAATATCTTCAATAATTATAATTATAATAAATAGTAGTAATAATAGTAATAAATAACTAAAACTAGAGCATTAGATTATTAATGACTAGGGAACGCCAGAAAATGAATTAGAAAAAGGGTAGGACAAAATTGGGTATCAACAATATGAATTTCTCACGGTTATCCTAGGGTGGTACGGTTATGCGGCATGTTGTGTAAGACTGAGATTTGCATGTGTAAGGTCACTATTCAGGTTTGAATGGAATGTCATAAATTCTTGGGCAGCGCGGGCAGTTTTAAATAATAAGAGAAATGAACTTCAGATGATTGAGAAGGGGTCTCCAAACGATTAAGGAAATGGTAACGCTAAGTAAGGTGATTTGACGAGGGTATATCTTTCAGAAAAGGCAATGTGATTAATTTGATAGTACTTCGGTAGTACTACGATGCTTTCTTGTTAGATCGACTGCTGATATTCGAATTTGCTCGATGGCACAGGGGAATTTTTTGAGTATCTCTCGCGAAATGACTGGGTATTAGAGGTGTGGCATGTATTAGGATGGCGGAGTTGGGATCGGATATGGTGATTCATGTGCCGTGTGGATTGGAGACAGAAGTTCTTATATTCAGGCTATGTTGTGGTTATGGATTGTGTGTATTAGCACTGTTTAGTGACTATCGGGGTTTGGAGACCCGAGCGGACCTTTTGTTAATTGGGATATTAGATCTTGGATGTGATATTGGGGTTCAGACTGGGTGTTTCCGTGTTGTGTTATTCTAGACTGTTGTGATAAGGCAGCGCTGTTGGCTATGCCGGAA
Organism: Nicotiana glauca; assembly: GCA_026770625.1. Taxonomy (NCBI): domain Eukaryota; kingdom Viridiplantae; phylum Streptophyta; class Magnoliopsida; order Solanales; family Solanaceae; genus Nicotiana; species Nicotiana glauca. The sequence goes on along the minus strand of MU697330.1, from coordinate 18,340 downwards.
AATGCCACGGATTGAGTAGCGATGCTCGACGGGTTATGTCCTATTGAGGATTTTTACATTTTGAAGACCCAGCGGACGACTGGGAAGGATTTTTCTTTCTTATTTGAGCTCTTGTGATGAGTGTCAGGGCTAAGGCTCCTCATATTGATTCAGTTTCAATGGTGAGGGACTTTTCAGGTGTGTTTCTTGTGGTCGGCATGTCGCCGGGCGAGGTTGTTAATTTTGGTATTGATTTGATGCCTTGTACTGCATCGTATGGCACCAATAGAGTTATAGAGATAGAAGGAGCAGCTTCTGGTTTCCTTAATAATGAGTTTGTTGGCAGGACAATGTGGGTGAGTGTTTTATCTTGAGCTGGCTTGGTTGGCTCCGAATGGCATTGTAGAGGGAGGTATTGATTCGGTCGTTGTTGAGCTTATCAGTAATCTGGGGAAGTTTATGAGTTACTTTTCTGTGTTGCGAGGTGTTGTGATTCGTTAGTTATAGGCATATACAGTGCGGTTTGATTGGGGTCTCTTAGTGGAATTCAAGCGGGAAGAGTAATTAGGCGTTGTTCAGTGAATGGCATATCAGTTATGTCCTATCGGGTTGCGTGGCGTATGTTAAATGTTTTGCCGTGGGTTTAATGATTTGTTTTGGTTCCAAACATCAAATTGTGTGTGGTTGTCACTTTCGAGCATAGTGACTTGAGGTGTTTCATGTGGAGTAGTATTTGGGATAGGATCGCGCATTGCAGCGAAACTCTGTGGAGATATGACCTTGCAGGTTAGATTCATGTGTTCCATTCTAGGATGTGAGACGGGTTCTCAGCCTTGTGTTATGGTGATACTAGTGAGCTTGAGGTACAGCTCTTTCATTTGACTCATTTTTATGATTTAAGTATGTTCGGACCGTTGATTATTGGTGTGCGTATTATGCTAGTTGTGGCTTAGGCCTCTATTGATGTGTCACATCAGAGTGATGTTTTGGATTAGAGGAGATCGTTGGGATCATTAATGAATACGGATAGATTTGATTTCAACATGTTGAAAGGATAGGATCGAGGTTCGGCTCTGAAATTTGCTATGGTGTTTGTTAAAGGAGAAGTGGCTTCATGAATAGGTGATCTAAGAAAATGGTTATGGTCTGTTGCGTGTTTCATTTATCGTTGGCAGTATATGACAGTGTTGGGATAAGACTTCAGCTGATAAGAGGTTTTCTACCAGTGTTCGGTAGTTGTGGGCAGCTGCTGTGAATAGAAGTTATCGTTACGAGTGTTTGAGTTATGTGGTATATCATTGGATTGCTCCCGAGGTTGCAGGCATAGGTTATTACAGATGGTTCGGATCTATTCAGGGTATACGTGTGAGGTTTTGATCGTATTGATGATTTTAGAAGTGGGAATGTGGTTCTATGGCTTATTGGCCAGACTGGAGTGTGTAATTTCAGTTGCATGTGTTATCGGACCTATATGAGATAGGGTGACGTGGGATCACCCCTAAGTATATGCATGGTAAATTTATTCAGCTATTGGTGGACTTCTAGAACAATTCTAGGTACGTTCGAGGACGAACGTGTGTTTAAGTAGGGGAGGATGTAAAGACCTGACCGGTCGTTTTGAGCTTTTGCACTTTGATTGCTAGTTCTCGAGCATGACTTGCCCTGTGTTATGTATTATGACTAATGTAGATCGTTGATTTTGATTTTTAGGAAAAATGGAATGAATTTGAAGGAACAATCTCAGTTGAAAGCTTTGAATTTGAAAGGTTTGACCAAGAATTTGACTTATTGTATATGAGCTTGGATTGGAATTTTTATGATTTGGTTAGCTCCGTTAGGTGATTTTCGACTTAGGAGCGTGATTGGATTGCATTTTGGAAGCCCGTGGTAGGTTTAGGCTTCAATTGGCGAAAATGAGATTTCAATGTTGCCGGTTGGTAAGTGAGATTTTAATATAGAGGTTGGAATGTAATTTTGGAAGTTGCAGTAGTTTCGTTGTGTCATTTGGGATGTGTGTGTAAAATTTCAGGTCATTCGGACGTGGTTTGGTTGGGTTTTTTATCAAAAGCGTATTTCGAAAGATTTTGGAAACTTAGGCTTGAATCCGATGTGATTTGATAGATTTGATGTCGTTTGAGGTGTTTTGATGATTGGAACAAGTTCGAACAAGGTATTAGGTCATGTTTGTGCTTTTGGTTGAGGTCCCAGGGGGTTTTGGGGTGATTTCGGGTGCTTAACTGAGAAGTTAGATGTTGATTGCAGCTTCAGATTTTGTTGCTTCTGGTATTTCACATCTGCGGTTAGGGGGTAGCAGATGCGGCGCTGCAGAAGCGGGCAATTTATCGCAGAAGCGAAAAAGGGTCAGATGGGCAAAGACCGTAGAAGCGGTAAGGTGACCGCATCTGCGGTGTCGCAGATGCGGGAGTTTAGCCGTAGAAGCGGATTCGAGAGAAATGTCAGGGACCGTAAATGCGGTTATGGGGGGCGCATCTGCGGAACCACAAATGTGGAAGAATGATCGCAGATGCGGATGTGGCCAGATTTAGTAATTTCCACAAAAGTGGAGTAATAACCGCAAAAGCGGTACCGCAGAAGTGGTTGGTGAGTCGCAGATGCGAAAATGTCTGGCAGAACATATAAGTAATTCTATTTCGCGAAATTGATGTTATCTCACCGTCTTTGGACTTCGGCCTGAGAGCTTTTGGTTGATTTGGGAGAGGGATTTCAAGGGAACTTCGTTAAGGTAAGAATTTCGGACCTAAAACACATTTCTATGGTAATATTTTATGGATTAAGACTGAAATTAAAGGAATTTAAGGGCTAAAAATGAAGGATTAGGGCTTGAGAATAAGAGGCCTAAATTGAGGATTTGAGGGGTCATTTGAACTCCGATTTTGGTATTCTTGATATGTATGAACTCGTCGGGAGACGAGAAATCTAATGATGTGACAAATTTCTAAGTTTTCGAAAGTGGGCCCGGGGCTCGGGTTTTGGTAATTTCGGGATTTGTGCCTGTTATTGATTATTTTCGCTTGGGCTTTGTTCCCTTAGCATATTGTGATATATTCGCTCTGATTTTGGATAGATTCGACGCGCGTGGAGTCCGATTTGAGAGGAAAAGGCATCGTGAGCTAGAGATTTCGTCGGTTGGAGGTGAGTAATGATTGTAAATGATATTCTAAGGGTTTGAAACCCCGGATTGCACATCATAGTGCTATATTGAGGTGATACACACGCTTGATGGAGAGCGTGGGGTCGGTTACTATTGGGGATTGTGACTTGGTCCATCCCGATTGATGGTTTTGCCATGTATTTGACTGAGACTTATTTCTTGTCATCACTACTTGGGCTGATTGCCATATTTGGGTTTCGTGCCAGCTATTTGAACCCCTTCGGGGATGGTTGTTGATATTTCCTCACTGTTTTGATTTTATACTTGAACTCAGTCATGTATTTTCCACTATTTTCAAAACTCAGCCAAGTTTACTTTGCTTTAACACTTGAAATCATGTTTCCAATAATATCTTTGGGCTGAGCATCATGTTTTACTTTTGTCCGAGGAGCTTATGTGATTTTTGACTGAGTAAGGCCGAGGGCTTGTGTTGTGAGGACATGTTTGGATCGGGCTGCATGCCGCAGCAGTGAGATACTGATTTGATTATGAGGTGGAGGGCCTGAGATACGTATGCCATGAGATGGCTTGATATTGCACTTGGGCCGTAAGGGGCCCCTACCGGAGTCTGCACACCCCCAGTAAGCGCCGTCGACGAAATATATGGATCGAGCTGCACGCCGCAGCGGTGCTGGTATTGTTCTATGTGTTCACTTTATTTTATTTGTCTTCCATTATCTATTATCTGTGCTATTTCATGTGACATCTACCTGATTATCTGTCATTATCTGATAATTGAGCGTTGTGCTCGAGGGGCGGATTTCTGTGCTTATATGCTCTATTTGTATAGCATTCATTTGTGTAACCGTTGGAAAAGCCATTTTTAAAAGAGGTTTAAACTGCGCTAAGATGTTTTTCTAAAGATTTCACAGTTTCACTGCTTTTCTCAAAGGATTTTACACTGCTATATACAGCATGATGGTGTGTCTTACGCGATTTCTTACTCCTCAGTTATTATATATCTTTATTACTCACTGATTTATAGTACTCACTTTACTCCTTGCACCGCGCGTGCAGATGTAGGTTTTGTTTTCCCCCGATAGCGGGTTTGAGCTAATTAGAGAATAAGTTTACCGGAGTTTAGCGAGGTGACTACCAGCGTTCGCAGCACCGCATTTCCTCCTTATGTTTATCAGTACTCTTTGTATATTTTAGGCCTTGTAGTTGTATTTATACTCTGATAGGTGCTCGTGACTTGTGTCACCCCGGTTTGGGGTGTGTTTGGGTTGTATTCAGCACTTAATAGAGAAATTTTTTGTTTAAACTGTGGTTATTTAAGTATGCTAAAACTGCTTATTAATATTAACTATTCTGAAATGACAAATTGGGTTGGTTGGCTAGCCATGTGTTCACGAGAGGCACCATCACGACCGGATCGGGGTTTGGGTCGTGACAATGTCAGAAACAACTGATTATCATCAGCACACCAAAAGTCATCAGTAGCATCTTCATTGAAATCTTTACACATAAGCACCATATAGTTATCAAAAAGAACATCAGTTGTTGTGCAACTAAAAGGGTGGTCGCGAGGGTGGTAGCATTCCTTCTTTCTCAGATAATATAGAGCAATGTCAATATGCTTCATAAAAAGGCAAAAATAAAACAAATCCTTCAGTCATAAAATAATTTAAAAAAATAATAAATTAAGAATAAAAAATATACCTTGCGAATTATCTAACTTTATTCATGTACAAATTTGCTATTTGAAAGCTCAAGGAAGAACATTTTGCTACTGATTTTTTGATGATACAATTTGTATGGATTCTTCCTCACACCATTATCATCAGCATATATATCAGTTTGTCAACTGAAAATTTTAAAAATATCAAAATTAGAAATAGTCCTGAACTTAGACTTCAAGTTGAAATTAAGGACAGGCAGTCCTTAAATTTGAATTAGAAGTTCAAAAGCTAAGGACACTTGGTACTGAAGTTTGAGTTTCAAATTCAAAATTTAAGGACATATGATCGTAAACTTAGACTTACGAGTTTAAAAGTTCAGGACACTTTGTCCCTAACTTTGAGTTCAAAGTTCAAAACTTTAGGACTGTCTGTCCTTAACTTTGAGTATCAAGTTCAAATGTTAAGGACAAGAGTCCTTAAGTTTGACTTACAACTTCAATAGTTAAGGATAGGCAGTCCTTAACTTTAAATTACAGGTTCGAAAGTTAAGGACACATGGTCCTGAACTTTGACTTACAAGTTCAAAAGTTCAGGACACTTAGTCCTAAACTTTGATTTTGAAGTTGAAAGTTTGAGGACACTTGATCCTTAACTTTGATTCAAATTCAAAAGTTAAGGAAACTTGGTCCTAAAATTAGACTTACAATCACAGAAGTTAAGGAAACTTAACTATAGCAATTTCAATATCAATATTGAAATACATTAAGGGACTTACTCTTTTTTGCCACCTCTTCTTTTCTCCTTGCCCAACCACACAATGAATTTCTTCAATAATTTTGCATCATCTGTGGCATAATGAAAAATACATCTAAGAGTAAATGTTGATTTTATCCAGCCTGAACTCTTGGGAGTATTTTGATTGTCTGCCATCGATGTTCCTGTTTATTTTTCCTGATCAAAAGGAGATTTCAAATGCCAACTTAGCTTCTTGTTCCTTTTACCTAGACCAAGCTCTTCTTCAACATTTTCTTCAACCTCTATAGACAAGCCCCGATCAATGCTCGTTTATGTACTTGGAGGAGTATGAGTAAGAATAGAAAATGACGGACCATCATAACCAATACTATCTCTCTTTCTTTTCCTCGTATATTGGTTAGGAGCTTCATCATTGTTTTCCTCTGCAGGTAACACACTCTCTCTCTCTCTCNATATATATATATATATATATATATATATATATATATATATATATGTATATATATATATATATATGTATTTATTAGTTTGCTGCAAATCGTCAAATGAAGAGACAAAATTTCAATTATGAATATATTTAGGACACAATCAATATCTGTCTTGTTCACAGTGTCTTCTTGTATTTTTTCAACAAACAATTCAGCTAAAATATTGCTTGCATCATTTTCTTTATCTTCCAACTGAACATTTTCTTTATCTTGTAATTGTTCTCCATGTTCTTCAGTTACAAGTTCACAAGATTCTGCAAAATATTTACAAGAGCTAACACAATTAGTACTTTTTACTAATCTTTAATTAAAAAAACATGTATAAAATTTTAAAAAAACACAGTCTAACCATTTTCTATAGTAACGATCATCCCAATTAAATTATTATCTTCACAAGCAATTTCTTGTGTTCCAATATTGTCGGTAAGAGAGGGAGGTGTAGAGAGATGACATGTTCCATATATGCATTTGGAAAATATCTCACTTCTGCTTGTTCCTTCGGTATTCTCTATGTCTTGAGATTGTACTCCACTCCAGCTTCTTCCCTTGCAGCTTCAAAAGATTATGTAACATTTTCAATTAATACCCATTCTAATAATTCACTAAAACTAACATTCAGTATATAATGAAAATTTTATCTAACCTTGATTGGCACAAGTTTGAACTACAACTTTCTCTTTATATGACAGAGGTGTAGACAGATCATATGTTCCTTCTAAGCATTTGCATACAATCTCACTGACACTTATTACCAATAGACTTTCTAAATCCTCCTGAGATTGCAATCCACAACATTTACAAATTTTTTCTGTTACTCTTGTCTCTTTTGGATTTTCCTGGTCTTGACATTCTCCTACATCTTGAACTTCCACTCCATCAATACATTCTATAAATATTTGTAATCACAAAAAATTTTATATGTATTACGCTATTGAATATAAATTTCAATGAAAAAAATTCAAAATCTATATCTAAATATCTAACCTTTCCCAATATCAGTGACGTTCTCAGTTTCATCATCTAGATGTGTATCTCTAAAATTGCTTTCGTACTAAACTTCTGCATGCACATCCATATTATCAAATTCATCACCACCTGCATCTCTGTTAATTGTAACATTAGGCTTTGCACTACGACAATGCTCATCAACTCCATCTTTAGTAATTGGAACACTAGATTCTCTCTATATGTTCCTTTCATCCGGTTTCACATAAATCTTCAACAAAGTATCATGCTTTGATCCTAAAGTTTTTTTTAAATCCTGAGAAAGAAACTAAGTTAGAAAGTTAAGGACAAGCAGTCCTAAACTTCAAGTTACAAGTAAAGAAGTTATGGACATGCAGTCCTTAAATTAGAGTAACAAGTTCAAAAGTTAAGGACATGAAGTCCTTGACTTTGAATTCCAATTTAAAAAGTTAAGGACACTTTCTCCAAAACTTCAACTTTCAAATTGAAAAGTTGAGGACACTTGGTCCTGCACTACAAGTTTCAAGCTCAAAAGTTCAGGACACTTGGTCCTAAACTTCAAGTTGTAAGTTCAAAAGTTAAGGACACTTGGCCCTAAACTTCAAGTTTTAAGATCAAAAGTTAAGGACGGGCAGTCCTTAAGTTATAGTTTTAAGTTCACAAGATAAGGGCAGTTGGTCCTAAACTTCAAGTATTAAGTTCAAAAGTTAAGTACAGGCAGTCTTTAACTTATAGTTTTAAGTAAGGACACAAAGTCCTGAACTTAGACTAACTAAAATTAATTATATTACCATGATTTCATTCTCAATCTTCTTTTCTGAAACAGCTATTTCCTGATTTATTCTTGTAACTTCAGCTTGCAATTCCTTCTTAAAACTCTCTGATAATCTCTGAATCAAAAAACATAAAAACAAAAAAGTCTCATAAGCAAAAAATAATCAAATAAGAAACTAATGCTATTCAAAGGCAGAAAATCTACTTTAACAATTTCCTTAAGCACGGCTTCATCAATTCCTTAAGCATGGCTTTATCAAATTGTGTGGAAGAAGGCAGTGAGCTTTGATCTTGAGAAATTGGATCTTCCACACTAATAGGCTCTGTATCTTCTTGAACAGGAATAAATGATGACACCTCGACCAACTTATACAATGATAATATTACAAAAAATAAACATAAGTTTTCAAAACTAAAACAAATAAACAAAAAAAAATAGATAGTAACTAGATTAACTTACATTTTCATTAGGAAAGTATTTTTTTACACAGAGAATCATACTGTGGAGATTTCATTTCCGAATAACACAACATCCGAGGACAACCAAATTCTTGGAAGTTCAGAAATTGTTTTCCTGGAAAATAGGAATTGGTTCCATAATCCAAATACAAAAAGCAAAAGGAAAGCCAAGTATAATGTAGCTATCCTTGTCTTTATCTTTCTCATTCTCATTCTCATTCTCATTCGGCTTCAAACAACTCTTAAATGATTTTAATAAAGTTTCATAAGAAAAATATCCCCAGTTGAAAGAAGAGCAGAGTTCATCATCTCTACAATTTTCATTATCTGCTCGAACATATTCCTATTCTTCCGCTTGCTCATCAAAACAGATTTAACAAAATAAATTGTTGCCAACTTCACAACATCATCATCGCTGCCTACAAATAATGTAGTTGTACCATGTAGGTGACTAGTAATAAAACTAAATAAATCACCCAACTCAACTCTATCCTTTCTGGGGAAATAGACATTCGAAAGCCTATTCTCTTTTTCATGTAAACTTTTGACGTCCGATGAGGAATAACACTTCAAACCAGTAATTATATGAAATGCGTCACGTGTTAACTTAATTTAACGGTTAAAAACATTGAAGTTCATCGAATCGGGGTCACTATTAACAATTTCTGAAAGCAATACACAATGAATAAGTTTATCAATAAACATCACACTATGTAATTGGAAAAAGCTTCCGAAAAAATTTTGATTGTTTCCTTGTACTGTAAATCTCCTTTCCAATAGACCAGAAAATTACGCCAAACGTCAAACTCAAACACACGATCTCCTTCCATTATCATACTACAAAGAAGGAAAAAGAAAATACAGATTAGGACTTAAATTTAATTGGAGGGGCTTTGTGACGACCCGACCCGCCGTCTCATGAGTTACTGCCCCGTCCTTCCCATTTTCTACTTCTATATGCTTCATTATCAGTGTCTTGCATGATCAAGTTGGCTTGGATTGATTTTAGAAGGAAATGAGACACTTAGTCTCTTTAAGGAAGACTTAGTTTGGAAAAGTCAACCGGATGTTGACTTATGTGTTAGAAGGCTTGGATATGAATTCTGATAATTCAGTTAGCTTCGGGGGTGATTTGTGACTTAGAAGTGTGATCAGAAGTAATTTTGGAGGTGCGGTGTAGAATTAGGCTTAAATTGGCGAAGTTAGTATTTTGGCGAATTCCGGTTGATAGGTGAGATTTTAATCCGAGGGTCGAAATAGAATTCCGAGAGTTGCTACAGCTTCGTTGGGTGATTTTGGATATGTGTGAAAATTTTCAGGTCATTCAGACATCGTTTGGTTGTATTTTTGATCAAATGCGTGTTTTGGAAGTTTTAGAAGAACTTAGGCTTGAATTCGATGTAATTTGATGGTCTTGGCGTTGTTTGATGCATTTTGATGATTGGAACAAGTTTGTATGATATTTTAAGAGGTGTTGGTATTTTTGGTTGAGGTCCTGGGGGCCTCGGGGTGATTTCGGATGGTTAACATGAGCTTTTAAAGTTGGAAAATTTCATAATAGACGAAAGTTGTAAATGAGTGCGCACAAGACCTTACTTTGGACGACCATATATCCCGTTATATAAGGATTTGGGTGATGCACAACCTATAAAATTAAAGCCTTTTGAGTCTAGTTTCCAACGCAATAAACCGTTCATCATTTAGAGGTGTATATAGGAAGTTATGACCATTTCATTGGTCTAGTGTCAGAGCGCGCGAAGAGCGCACGAAGTCGCGCGTTTCGTGCGTCTGAGGCAGAATGCTCAGCAAAAACGCGCGAACTATGTGAAAGTTCACGCGCCTGGAGTGTTTTTAAGTACCTAAGGACGGGAAATGACAGAACTTGAGTCATTTCTCAAGCCTAGGGCTTCCCCAACACCCCCAATTCGACCAAGACATCCAATTGCACTCCTAAGGTAAGCTTTTAAGTGTGTTTTCATGGTGATTTCACTTCTCAATCAC
>MU697329.1:14196-62195 GCA_026770625.1 Nicotiana glauca | reverse complement strand
CTAATTGATGTCCACCATGTTAATAGCACATAAAATATAATAATTAGCCTACGTGGCACCACGAAATCCTAGATTACTTAGCAAAATTTTTCGGGGCCTTACAGGTTCCCGTGAGTTTTCAGGTTTTGGGATGAGATTGTAGACTTCCGAGTTTTATTTTTGAGTTGTATATGCCAAGGGTACTTATATACCGTTTTCTTCTAGTTTTGCTTAATTTAATTAATTGTTTTCGCAAGTTATATTAATTTTCGCACTGTTAGGCTTACCTAGTTGTAGGAACTAGGTGCCATCACGACATGTTCATGGAGGGTGAACTGGGGTCGTGACAATTTTGGATCAACTTTGGAGTGCCATTTTCATCACCAAGCATGAGGTAAGTGATTTCTACTATGATTATATGCAAGGTTTATATATCGATTTAGATTTGGAAAATTGTAGAAAACTTGAGGTTTGAGGGAAAACCTAGAAAACTAGTATTCTTGGATTTTGACCACAATTTTGTGTATGGAATTTAGAGAGAATCATATATTTGAGTTTGTGAGGCCCTGGGTAATCTTTATCTTCGAAAAATTTTGGATTCCAGGCATGTGGGTCTGAGGTCATTTTTGTCAACTTTTCGATAGGGGATAGGAATTGTTATAAATTGGATTATAATGAGTAATTGAGCATATGTTAATGGATTTGCATAATTATTGGCTAGTTTTGGAGCGTTGTGCATCGCTTCAATTCTTCGGAAGGGCGCATAATGCCAGTTATGGATCTTCGGAGCAAGGTGAGTCTCCTTTCTAACCTCGTAAGAGGCAAATGTCCCCATATGTGAATTAATTGGTTATGTGCTCCTATTTGTGAGGTCTACGCACACACGAGGTGACGAGAGTTCGTGCGTAGCTACCATTATATTAAAGTCCGGGTAGTCTAGGACCCAAAACCATGCTATACTTGGAATATTTGTAATCATATTGATAGCTCGAATTGCTTAAACCACATCGAATTAATAAATACATTCTCAAAAGGATTTGACTTCTTTTCTTAAATTTTTAAAAGGGAAAGTGGCTTTTATTTGAATAATTATTCCCCCATAAATTCTTAATTGGCTATTTGAGCATGTATTTTTATATGTACCTGTGTCGCATGAATGATTCACGAGCAGGGTGATTGTTTATTTTATGTTGACCACATCGCATGGATAGTTTGCGAGCGGGGTAATAGATGCATATATGGTTTGAGCCGTTCGACCCTCGGTAGTGCACAATTTACTTTTATGTTGAATCGGGCTGTACGTCCCACGATGTTTATTTACGCATGCTGGTATTGTTGCCTTGAACTTATTAAAGTTATTGTAGCCTCTTCATGGCTTGAAAATATTTGGATAAATAATGAAAAGAAATTTTTGAAAATTTCCTATAAACGAATTAATTGTTTACTCGTTTCCTTCTATTGGATTAAAAATCATGTTTATAGAAATCCATGATTTAATTATTATTGACATCATTATTGGACCACTAGTAAGTGTCGAAGTCGACCATCTCGTCTCTACTTCTTAGAGATTAGATGGGATACTCATTAAGTACACGTTGTTTTTGTACACATACTAACCTTCTGTGCATTTTTGTTGCATAGGTTCATGTGTTGTTAGTGGCCTATCGGGTGTAGCAGCGCGGATGATTTTGGGATTAGGTGAGTTGCATTGTTCGAGGCAGCCCGCATCTAGTATAGTCCCTTTCCAGCATAATATATTTACTTTCTGTCCACTGTATTCCAGACGGATGTAACATTTTATTTCTGTCTTAGTAAATGCTCATGCACTTGTGACACCTGGTTCTGGGACGATTTTGAAATATTTGTATTAATTGATTATTATTTAATTTGAATTGAAGCAGTTATCTTTATTTTTATTTATAAAAATTGAAGGAAAAGCTTAATTTTCAAGATTATTAAAATGAGAATTTCAACAAGTGTTTTGGTTGGCTTGCTTGACAGAGGTGTCCGGTGTGACAACAACCTTGTCGAACGAGGTTGAATTATCTCCACAACTACGTTCCACGTTAAGACTGTTCTGGAATGATTGATTGGCACAGAGTTTTGATCTGATTCTCTCCCAATCAGCCTTTATTTCATCCCACAAAAGCATAAGATTAGCCATAGGTTTGTTATTGTACCACTCACACTTCAAATTCTGCCTTTTTATCATAATTTCATCCATATTAGGCTTCCCACTTCCGCTTGCACCGGACATATTTTCTTTAACAAAAGCTGAAAGACTAAGGATGAATGTAAATTTAAAGAAATATGATAGAAGTGTATGAATGACTATGAAATTTTCAAGTGAAGAGATTGTTAATATAGACAAAGATTTCAGCTAAACAATTTAATATCTATAAATGTAAAAGTAACTTTTCAGCTGTTTTTACTGTTTTAAGTACAGAGAAATTGAATGAAACAAGATAAGTAGGTGGTAAAAACAAGTATGTTGTAAATGCAAAAAAAAAATGTAACTTCATGTAACGACCCGACCGGTCGTTTTGAGCTCTAGCACGTCGTTTACCGGTTTGAGGGCATGAGCAGCTTCATTTCAGGTGTTATGACTTGTACGCGTGGTCGGAATTAAGTTTCGGGAAGTTCAAAGTCGATTTGGAAAGAGAATTCTCATTTCGGAAGCTTAAAGTTGAAGGAATTAACTAGGATTGGAATTTTGAGTAAACGACCTCGGAATCGGGATCTGAAAGCTCCAGCACGTTCGTATGATGATTTCAGACTTGGGCGTATGCCGGATCGGGATTAGGATAACCCAGGAGCATTTTGGCGACTATTGTGGAAGTTAGCATTTTGAAAGAAATTTCATAAGTTTGGGTTGAAGTGCATTTTAGTGTGATCGATGTCTGTTTGGGATTCCGAATCTGTGAATAGCTCTATAAGGTGATTCTAGAGTTGGGAGCACGATCGGAAGTGAATTCGGGGGTCCGTAGGTCATTTTGAAGCCATTTGGCTAAAAGATAGGAATTTGAAGGTTTTTGAGAAGTTTGACCGGAAGTGGACTTTTTGATATCGGGGTTGGAATATGATTCCAAAAGCTGGAGTAGGTCTGTAATGTCAAATATGACTTGTGTTCCAAATTTGAGGTCAATCGGATGTGATTTGATAGGTTTAAGCATCGAAAGTAGAAGTTGGAAGTTCTAAAGTTCATAAAGCTTGGATTGGAGGTTGATTCATGATTTTAGCATTGTTTGATTTGATTTGAGGCCTTGAGCAAGTCCATAATGTGTTTTGGGATTGGTTGGTATGTTTGGTTGAGGTCCCGGGGGCCTCGGGTGGATTCCGGGTGATTGACGGATCGAAATTTGGAATTTAATATAGCTGAAGGGTCTAGTTGCTGGTATAATCACTTATGCGGTGGGTTAACCGTATAAGTGGCCCCGCAGAAGCGAAAAAGGTAACCGCAGAAGCGGTTGGAGGTGAAGGGAGCTGGGAACTCAGATGCGGACATATTTCTACAGAAGCGGGACCGCACCTGCGGAAGGAGGAGCGCAAAAGCGGATTTTGTCAGGGGCTCGTGGGCTGCAGATGCAGTCAATGTTCCGCAGAAGCGGGACCACATCTGTAGAAAGGGGAATGTAGAAGTGAAAAAAGGGCGGCCTAGTAGAAGCTGCAGAAGTGGCAGATGGTCCGCAAAAGCGGGACCGTGAAAGCGGAAATTCTTTCGCAGAAGCGAAAAATGCTGGAGGCAGAGAATTGTTTTTAAAAATTCGAATTTTAGCCATTTCCTCTCATATTTTCTTGGCTTGGGCGATTCTCGGAGGGTTTCAAGATAGGATTTTCATCATCAATGATAAGGTAAGTTGTCCCCACCTATTTTGAGTTAAATACATCAACTATGTATGGATTTGAGCATTGAAATTAGTATAAATTTGAAGTTTTGGTGGAAAACCTAGAAATTTGATATTCTTGGATTTTGACCTCGATTGTGGGTATGAAATTTAGAGCAAATTATATATTTGAGTTCGTGTGGCTATGGGTAAACCTTATCTTTAAAAAATTTCGGATTCAGGGCACATGGGCTCGAGGGCAGTTTTGTCAACTTTTCGTTCGGGATTAGGAATTGTTATAAATTGGATTATAATGAATACCTTGGCATATATTAATGGATTTATATAATTATTGGCTAGTTTTGGAGTGTTGTGCATTGATTCGAGTCTTCGAAAGGATGTGGAATGTCGGTTATGGAACTTCGGAGCGAGGTTAGTCTCCTTTTTGACCTTGTAAGAGGGAATTGTCCCCATAGGTGAAATAACTGATTATGTGCTCCTATTTGTGGGGGCTACGTACGCACGAGGTGACGAGAGTCCGTGCGTAGCTACTATTATGCTATTGTCTGGGTAGTAGGACTCAAAAACATGCAATACTTGGATTAACTGTAAGCTCATTGATAGCTTGGATTGCTTAGATCTCATTGAATTAGTAAATGAATTTAAAAAAGGATTAAACTTCAATTTCTTAAATTGTTAAAAGAGGACTAGCTTTTAATTGGACAAATGTTCCCTGATAAATCCTTAATTATCTATTTGAGCATGTATTTTTATGTGAACCTGCGTCGCATGATTGATTCGCGAGCAGGGTGGTTGTTTATTTTATGTTGACCGCGTTGCATGGATAGTTTGCGAGTGGGGTAATAGATGCATCTATGGTTCGAGCCGTTCGACCCTCGGTAATGCATAGTTTACTTTTATTAGATTGGGTCGTACGTCCCACGGTGATTATTTGCACATGCTGGTATTGTTGCCTTGAACTCATTAAAGTTCTTACCGCCTCTTCATGGGTTGAAAATATTTGGATAATTAATGAGAAGAAAATTTAGGAAATTTCCTATAAACGAATTGATTGATTGCTCGTTTACTTCTATTGGATTAAAATCTTATTTATAGAAATCCACGAATTAATGCATTATTGGCTTCATTATTGGACCGCTAGTAAGTGTCAAAATTGACCATCTCGTCTCTACTTCTTCGCGATTAGACAAGATACTCATTGAGTACACATTATTTACATACCCATACTACACTTTTGTGCATTTTTGTTGCACAGGTATATGTAACACTAGCGGCCTACTGGGCATAGATGCACGGATGATTCTGGGACTAGGTGAGCTGCATTATTCAAGACGGCCGTAGCTAGTACAGTCCCTTCCTGTATACTGTATTTACTTCTTGTCCACTGCATTCCGGACGGATGTTGTATTTTATTTCCTTGTCAGTAGATGCTCATGCACTTGTGACACTGGGTTCTGGGAGGATTTTTGATTATTAAATGTTAAGTTCGTTAAAGATTATGCGGTTGTTTCCGTAAATTTTATTATTTGTTATTTAATGTGTAAAGAGAAATGTTTTGGACAATAGAAAAAATGGGAATTTAATTGAGTATTTTGGTTGGTTTGCCTAATAGTGGTGTCCGGCGCCACCACGGCCCTTAGTGGATGTTGGGTTGTGACAACATGGTATCAGAGCACCAGGTTCCTAGGGTCTCACGAGTCATGAGAAGTCTAGTAGAGTCTCGCGGATTGGTACGGAGATGTCTGTACCAATCCTCGGGAAGCTGCATGACTGTTAGGAGTACTTCCCTTCTTGATTCCTTATTGTGCGATTTGGTCCCTGGAGGCGTATGCCTTTAATTCATTCCTACTCAATCTTATGCGATGCAAAGCGCTTGCTATAAATCGAGAATTGAAGAATCATAATGGTGCTACGGATGTGGTGCGGGATGTTTCTCCTGGTGTAGTTGATTGGATTATTATCGTCGCCTTATGGCAGGATATTTTAATGTTTCAGCTCAGTAACGGTACTTCTGAGGGCTTTGAAGCTAGGCACAAGTTGCCATTATACTTATGAATGACTGTTCCGCAGTAGTGATATGATCATAGGATGTTTTCCCACGTGTCGGGGCAGTGAATGACTTGAAGGGAGGTTTACTCAGTGCATAATCAAGGGATTCAGTATTTTATTCCCGGCAGGGGAAAGGCAATGGGACTAAGGATGGTCAGATATGGGCTGGTGGAAGTAATGAGATTTGGTATTTGCAAGCGTGGTGGAGCTTTCTTCTATTATGGGGTGTCGCAGTCCTAATTGAACATACTAAGTTTGTCGGTGTTATGATCTGCTACAATTCGCCTTTGGGGCAAGATATTGTGAAATAGTATTGGAGATAAAACTGTCAGATATCGTAGGGTGCGGTGGTCTAGGATTGAATCAGTATTTCTAATGTTGACGGTTTGATAGAGATGACCTTCGGGAAGGTTTAAAGTTAGTAGCAATTATGGGTTCGAGTGCCACGAAGATAGAGTTTATTTAAGACAGTGGCTGAGCAACAAAGGATGAGGAAAGTCATGTGGGAAGTGTCAGGCGGTGGTTAAAATTTCAAGAAGGCCGAGTATAAGAGGCCAAGGTCGAGTAGTTGACTAAAGGGGCGAGTTTTGCCAAAGTGGGAGAGTTTGGAGTGATTTGGGAATTTTAGTGATTGGTGATCTGGGCCTACGAATTAATTTGAAGTATGGGCTACTATGCCGCAGGAAATTTGACATAACGGGAAGGAGCTGCTTGAATGAAGAAAGATGCAAAATAACTTTGAATTGGAAGGATGTTGCCACACATTTAATTGATGTCCACGAGGGGTTAATGGACCTGTGCAGTTGGAGAGTGAGCTCGGACTCAGGATGGGTTATTGATGTCGTAGTGATTGTACCCCGTGTAGCAGCGCTAGAAGATGCCGGGGAGAGCTTTCTATAGCTGGGTTATTCATGTGAGTAGGTTAGCGGTCGCGTGGCTGGCGAGGCTTTTGCGAAGAATTCTATTGGTTATACAGTGAAGGGATTGGCCGTGCGAATGTGATCGATGATTCAGAGTTCCAAAGGGGGGTTTTTACAAAAAAATTTCGAGAATTTTGGCGGTTGATTGTGCAAGGTTATGTCAATAAGAGATAAAGAGGACGAGTGAATTCCAGATTTGTGAAATAATGGCTTCAAGCTAAGTGGGAGAGTCCCGCCGCTTATGATTGGGTTGCATGGTTAACTACTTGTGAGATTTTTGGTTATTAGCATATCGATGGGCTATTTCAGCTATGGGAAAAGACCATAAGTGGTAATTTGAGCAAAGAAATTATTAAATGTGGGCTATCGTTGGCCTTATTGGCCCATGTTTAGACTTGGGGAAAAATTTAGGATTTTGCTTCGTATAGATGTGGGTTCCAAGGGAAGTGATTCGGCGGGTTCTTCGCCAAGAGGGTATTCATATGATAGAAGACTCATGGAGTTGATTATATTCGGGGCCAAGTCAGAGTGGGTGGCTCTCAACAACGGTCATAGTAAATTCACAAAATGAGGTGTGATGCCTAATGATTTCGAGCGTATAGGTACGGTTAAGAATCAAGCTTGTTCGCAGCCTATGAGAAGAGGCACAAAATGTTCTGTGATGTTTTGGCTTAAGATATAGCAATTGGGAGGTATGAAATGGTTCGTGGGATTTGAGACAGCATGGTCTTGTGATTCAAGGTCACTTGGGACGGGTGCAGATAGAGTGTGGTAAGTGTTGAATGGAGTTGTTATCGTTTGTAAGGCAATTCGGGTAAATCGAAAGAAGGTAGATCGGTTAGCCATAGTTTAGTTGGCATACTGGTGGCAGAGATCAGCTCTTTCAGCGTGAGTAAGTTATGCAAGTGATCTCTGGTAGTACGTGTGAGGCTTGTCGGCCGCTGTAATTGATGTTATTTAGAGGTATTCCACTGTTATGGCATGTTTCGTGTAGGCAGACCCCGGAAGGGTTATGGTGGGGTAGGCCCCTACTTAGAGATTTGCATATTTCCACGATTTTAAGAATTTGCCTGCGTGTTGCTATATTTCTCCTGAAGTGAGTTCAGTCAAAAGCTTTTATATGATGAAGTGTTGACCTATTAGTGGTTCCGGAGTTATGATAAGAATCATGTTATATTGTACATTGGCATGTTGGGTGTAGTGAGTAGTATGTAATTTAAAGTGAGAATCAAGGTTGCAGTTCGGTGTGGACAAGGATGTCACAAGCTCGGATGAGCAGGAAAGGAGTTTTGATGTTTAAAGTAAGTTGGTATTGTCTTCAGCGTCACCTGAGATCGGTGTTTTGTAAAAAGGGCTTGTATCATGGTTAATTATTCTTGATCGCTTTTCAGCATTGGTGCGGCCGGTGTTTTGGATGTACAGACCTGTTATGTGTTTCGAAAGGTTGTGGGAGCATGTCCCTCAGAAAGATTGTATAAGTGTGGCATGTGGTCACTTGATTGATTAAAGATTTAAACCAAGTATGAGGATGGTTGTAATAACATTAATTTGAGAATTTATGCCTGGAGGGCACTCTGGTTATTGGGTTATGGACTGCGGAGGTTCGCTCCAGTTACGAGGGCTGTTCTTATGTGTTATGAGTAGAAAGGAGGGTTATTATGGACCTTGGAAAGGTTATTAGCCTAGTCAGTGTGATAAGAATCGGCTTGAGGTCGGTGGATGGATTCAAATGTGAATATGGGCTCTATATCAGGACAAACGTGTTCATTTCAGTAATGCTCCTTATGGAGGAGTAGTTAGGGTGTTATTTCATTTCCAGATAATTCATGTAGTGATGCATTGCGCTGTGAAAGTTGTGAGACGGCTTGAGAAATTGCTTGTGTTGAGGATCCACGTAGAAATGATGTTATATAAGCCAAATGGCTCTTGAGATTCAGATTGTATATCGCACCTCAGTTGTACTTGAGTTTCGTAGCATACAACGCGACATGTCCCCTCAGGGATGGTATTATTCACTTAGCGTGTTTGTGAACGATATTCGGTATTTTGTTTTAATGAGCAATTCAGCTCAAGGTATATCTTCTTATGTGAGTTCTGTATGTGGATTGGGTGGCACGCCGCCATGGGCATGTTATGTGGATCGGGTGGCACGCCACCATGAGTATGTTATTTGGATCGGGTTGCACGCCGCAACAATGTGATATTGAGTACAGTTCCCTAAGTCTGTTTGATCTGTTTTGTTTCCTATTTTTCCAAGGAAAGCTCATATTAGCTCTGTGCCCGCGTCGCATGTATGATTCGCGAGCGGGATGTCTGTTTAGTATGTTGACCGCGTCACAGTATAATTCGCGGGCGGGGTAATTGCATTTCCTTTTCAGAGTTTGTTTTCTTTGGTATCGCATCCGAATTGGTAGCCTATCAGCACATTGTAGCATCATATGAGACTTTTGATTATGTCTGGGGTGGCGTACTGCCTGAGCAGTTCGTACTGAGTGAGACGAGGTTATTGGATCTAGGAACAGTGCAGTCAGATTATATGAAGTATGTTAAGGAGCAAAGACCGTTATTTGGTTCAAAATGAGGTGATGGTTCCTATCAGGAGTATAGACCTAATGAATTGTTGATTTGGCAGTTGGTTATGGATCTCTACACATCTCTTCTATGGTGGCAGTATTGGCAGAGTTAGAGCAAGACCTATGTAGGTCATGAGGTGTAATGGGAGCATCCGATTCATGGAATTTCGACTAAATTGATCAGAGAATGTTATCGTGGTCCTATAAGTAAAATGGTGAAAGGTGTAGATTCAGCTAAGGTACGAAGTCATTTTTTGGTGCTGCGTGTAGTTATTGATATGGTGATCGTATATTGGAAGTAGCTCTGGCATAGAATTCCGGATGTTGGAATTGGGCTCTAAGGTCTATTTGGTTGAATAAAAAGGGAATATCTTCAGAATTTATCAAGCTAATGTGCTCAACTAAGTTGTGTAGCACGGGAAGGTGCATGAGAAGTTGAACAGTGATTTCAGGCTACTCCAGTGTATTTCTCAGCACGTTCGAGGAAAAACGTATGTTTAAGTGGGAGAGAATGTAACGACCGGTTTGAGCTGTAGCACGTCGTTCAGCGGTTTGAGGCCATGAGTAGCTTCATTTCAAGTATTATGACTTGTACGCGTGGTCGGAATTAAGCTTCGGGAAGTTCAGAGTCGATTTGGAAATTCTCATTTCGGAAGCTTAAAGTTGAAGGAATTAACTAGGATTGGAATTTTGAGTAAATGACCTCGGAATCAGGATTTGAAAGTTCCAGCAGGTTTGTATAATGATTTCAGACTTGGGCGTATGCCTGGATCGGGTTTAGGATAACCCGGGAGCATTTTGGCAACTATTGTGGAAGTTAGCATTTTAAAAGAAATTTCATAAGTTTGGGTTGAAGAGCATTTCAGTGTAATCGATGTCCGTTTGGGATTCCGAGTCTGTGAATAGCTCTGTAAGGTGATTCTGGAGTAGGGAGCGCGATCGGTAGTGATTGGGGGTCCGTAGGTCATTTTGAAGCCATTAGACTAAAAGATAGGAATTTGAAGGTATTTTAGAAGTTTGACCGGAAGTGGACCTTTTTATATCGTGCTCGGAATCCAATTCCGAAAGCTGGAGTAGGTCTGCAATGTCAAATATGACTTGTGTGCAAAATTTGAGGTCAATCAGACATGATTTGATAGGTTTAAGCATCGAAAGTAGAAGTTGGAAGTTCTAAAGTTCATAAAGCTTGGATTGGAGGTTGATTCATGATTTTAGCATTGTTTGATGTGATTTGAGGCCTCGAGCAAGTCCGTAATGTGTTTTTAGATTGGTTGGTAGGTTTGGTTGAAGTCCCGGGGTGCCTCGGGTGGATTCCGGGTGATTAACGGATCGAAATTTGGAATTTAATATAGCTGAAGGGTCTGTTGCTGCTATAATCGCTTCTCCTGTGGGTTAACCGCAGAATAGGTAAAGGGAACTGCAGAAGCGGTTGGAGGTGAAGGGAGCTGGGACCGTAGATGCGGTCATATTTTCGCAGAAGCGGGATCGCACCTGCTAAAGGAGGAGCGCAGAAGCGGATTTTGTCAGGGGTTCGTGGACTGCAAATGCGGTCAATGTTCCACAAAAGCGGGACCGCATCTGCAGAAAGGGGAACGCAGAAGCGAAAAAGGGCGAATAGTGGAATCCGCAAAAGTGGCAGATGGTCTGCAAAAGCGGGCCGCGAAAGCCAAAATTCTTTCGTAGAAGCAAAAAATGCTGGAGGTAGAGAATTGTTTTAAAAAAAATTAGATTTTTTCCATTTCCTCTGTGACGACCCGACCGGTCGTCTTAAGAATTAACGCACCGATCCCCTATTAACTGCTTCCCCTAGTTTCGGAGAGTTTTGGGACACTAAGTCCCTAAATGAGAGCTTAAATGTTGAAAAGTGGTCCGTAGTCGGAACAATGTAAAGACAACCTCGGAATGGAAATTCGATGGTTTCGTTAGCTCTGTTAGGTGATTTCGGGGTTGGAAGCGTGTTCAGAATGTATGTTGGAAGCCCGTAGCTCATTTAGGCTTGAAATGCCGAAGTTTGAATTTTTGAAGTTTCCGGTCTGATAGTGAGTTTTTGATCCGGGGGTCGGATAGGAATTCCAAAATTTGCAGCAACTCCGTCACGTCATTTGAGATGTGTGTGCAAACAGGTCATTCGGATGTGTTTTGATCGAAAGCGTATTTTGATGAAATTTGAAGTTCTTAGGCTCGAATCCTTGTTTAATTTGAGTTTCCGGCGTTGTTTTAGGTGGTTTAAGGATTGGTACAAGTTTGAATGGGGTTATGGGATATGTCCGTAGGTTTGGTTGAGGTCCTGGGGGCCTCGCGTGTGTTTCGGATGCTCAACGGAGCATTTTGGAGTTTGAAAATATTGCAAAAATCCTTCAGTTGTTGCAGGTCCCAGATCCTTCTTCGCGTTCGCGGGCCTCCCTTCACGTTCCTGTAGCTTTATTGTTCTTCTTGTTCGCGTTCGCGGCCCATCTCACGCGTTCGCGTAGAGTAATCCTGGCGGGGGGCTAGTTCCTTATACGCGTTCGCATACCCTCCCCCGTGTTCGTGTAGCCTCAGCAAATTTCCTATCGCGTTCGCATAGGCTTCTTCGCGTTCGTGTAGGGAAACTCCTGGGCCATACATTTTTCTTCATCGCATTTGCACCCAGGTGTCGCGTTCGTGTAGTTTCATGTCCCAGACCTTTGCGTTCGAATTCCACTCATCGCGATCGCAAAGGGTAAATTTGGCATCTTTAATTTTTCTTCTTCGCGAACGCGAGCTCACCCCCGCATTCGCGATGCATTAAAGTTCTAGACAGTATTTAATATTTCAAAAATGAGGGTTAGCCATTTTTCTCGAAATACAAGCTTGGGAAATCGTATTTGGGAGCAATTTCGAGGGGTTTTCGAGGGTAATGATTGGGTAACGATTCTCTACCCTCTTATGCTTAAAACCTACTAATATAATCACGAATTCATCTTTAATTTCAGATTTTTGAATGAAAAATTTGTAAAACTTCATAGACCAAACTATTGGATTTTGAGTGGGTGTTTGACCTCCGATTTGGGAGATTTTTATATGGTTGGACTCGTGAGAGTATAAGGGTTCTAAAAATGTGAAAATTATTCTATTCCGAGACGTTGACCTGAAGGGCATTTTGGTCATATTACCTAATTTTGCGCTTTAGCTTTGAATTAAATAGAAGAATCATTTGCTTGAGATGTTATTTACAATGTGTGATTTAATTGAATAGATTTAGGCCATTTGGAGTCGAGTACTCGTGGCAAGAACGCGGTTGATAGTTGATTTTAGCCGGTTCGAGGTAAGTATCTTGTCTAACCTTGTGTGGGGGACTTCCCCTTAGGATTTGAGTCTTCTTTGTTGATTGTATTCCTTGAACGCGAGGTGACGAGTGCGTGCTCGGATTTATTTGTGAAAAATTGCCCCTTTTAGGTTCTTAGATCCCTGGAATCACCAAATATGAAGTTGTTCTTGATACGATTGAGTTTCTTGTTATTAGTTTCACATCTACATGTCTTACTTGGAATTTATTTGCCCTTTTTGGTTTATTCTTGCTGCCTAATTGACTTTTACCTGTTTAACTGTAGACAGTTGTCCTTCTATAGTCACATTATCATTCCAAATTGCTTGTCTTTATTTGGAAAGCATTATTTCTATCTCTCGTGTAATTAATTGGTCTTAATTGGAAAGAAGTTAGATATCCTATGTTTAGTTGATATTTTCCTTAATTACAATTATTTGATTCATGTCAACTTCCTTGTTATTGAACTGCGTATTATGGAGTTGTTGCTTCGTATTATTTCTCCTTTGTTGAGTTGTTCTTATTGCACTTAGCATTTCCCTGTTACGGTTATTCCTTGTGAATTAGTTGTACCGTCTTTTGGTGGATGGAATTTATTGAGTTGATTCTCTTGCCTTGTTCCTGTATATATTATCATTTGTTGTGTTGTACTTGAGATTGTGATGCACGAGGTTTCTGCCTTGCGGTTGTGGATTTTGTGATGCACGAGGTTTCTGCCGTGTGGTTGTTGATACTGTGATGCACGAGGTTTCTACCGTGCGATTTTTATTGAAGGGTTGCACGAGGTCTTTGCCGTGCTGTTGTTGTTATTCATGTTTTGCACATGTGGCGTAATAAGGCGGGATATGGTATATGCTTATATGTGGGTTGCACATGTGGCTTAATAAGGTGGGAACATTGTGATGCACGTGTGGAGAAATAAGGCGGTGCCTATTATCTTATTATTTGCACATGTGGTGTAATAAGGCGGGCTATGTCAAGGGTTGATTGTAAAGAATTGTGATGGCCTGTGGAGGCATTCCTATTTGTTTAATATTGTGATTTGTGGGTTGTTTACCTGTATGAGCTTTACCGCTTGGAAGTTGTGAGGAAATATTCGTACGTGTAGTCCGTTCTCCTTTTCATGTTTACTAGTTGGGAAAATTCTTGTCAAAAACACTTGCACAAGCATACACGTAGTTGGACACCCAATTAGAGCAGAATTCCTTCCGATTTTATTAAGGGTGGAGATACGGCCTCGTTCGTCCATTATATATGTGAGAATGGTCCTAGTTAGCCAGTTAGTTGTCAGCATGACCATGAGATTGATGGGGCACAGGATGCCAAATGTTGGATTTCAGATGTTGGGTTTCTTGTGAGTTGTGGTTTGTTAGAAATTTTTGATAGAATTGTGGGAAGAAGTTGATCAAGCCCTTTTGTGAGAATCATTGTAGGATATGAGTTATTGACTTGTTTTCCCCCCTGCTATGTTGTGACCTTAGGATTTGGATTGTGATTCTGTCGTCATTTCGTATCATCATTTATTATATTCTTGTTGTTACTTGTTGTCCTTTTTTCCTTATTGGAAATTGTAGCATTTTTAGTCATTCATGCAGACTTTATATATATATATATATATATATATATATATATATATATATATATATATATATATATATATATATATATATATATATATATATATATATATATCGGTTCCATTATTCCTATGATTACACTGTTTATCTGACCGGTAGGTGCCTTGACTGTTCCTCATCAATACTCCACCGAGGTTAGTCTTGATACTTACTGGCACCGTCGTGGTGTTCTCATGCTACTCTTCTGCCCATTTTTATTGTGCAGATACAGGTACTCCCGTTCAGTTCTGTCAGCCTGGGAAGGAGGCCTTCTATAGAGACTTCGAGGTATATCTGCTACGTCCGCAGACCGAAGAGTCACTTTCTATCTTCTGTAATAAGTATAGTTCTATCAGTATTTTCCTTTTATATATGTATTCTTGAGTCAAAGCCTCTTATGTATCCCTTAGCTTGTGATTTGTGAGATTTCAGGTTTTGGAAATTTTTGTTAGCTTCGAGAGTTGTTTTTGTATGTGCCGAGAGGCATCTTAAATACGTGTTTATTTTACTAAATCAGTTTTAATTATTCTTCCGCAATATATGGTTTATCTTCCGCATTGTTAGGCTTACCTAGTCGTAGGGACTAGGTACCATCACGACATGTTCACGGAGGGCAAACTGGGGTCGTGACAAGTTGGTATCAGAGCTCTAGGTTCATAGGAGTCACTAATCACTAGCTGATTTATTAGAGTCTTGTGGATCAGTACAGAGACATCTGTACTTATCTGCGAGGCGCTATGCAGCCGTTAGGAAAATTCCACTTCATTTGATTTCCATGTCGTGCGAGATTTTTGACATCCACAATCCTAAACCTCTATCTTCTACTCTCTCACAGATGGTGAGGACACGTACTACCCGAGGTGATCGGGCACCCGCGCCCCCTGCTGTAGCCGTCAGAGGTCGGGGCTGGGGTAGATTTAGAGGAAGCGCACGTGGTGCAGCCAGAGCACCTGTGCGAGTTGCCACCGAGGTACCACCAGTAGATCCAGCCAGAACCCAGGCACCTGGCATGCCTACTACTGCCACTACTACTCCATCTCTTCAGGAGACTTTGGCATAATTCATGAGTATGTACACCACTTTGGCTCATGCAGGATTGCTTCCCCTTACTGTAGCCATATCCCAGGCTGAGGGAGGAGCACAGAATTCGGCTGCCCATATTCCTGAGCAGCGAGCACATGTTTAGCAGGTCCTAGAGATTATTCCTGTGCCGCCTGTGGCACCAGTTCAGCCCAAGGGCATGAAAGCGGCTTCCGAGCAGGAGCAAATGAGACTAGAGAGGTTCAAGAAGTATGATCCTCCGGTGTTTGGTGGATTAGCATCAGACGATGCCTTGGGGTTTCTTGACGAGTGTTACCGTATTCTCCGTACTATGGGTATCTCTGGATCGAGTGGGGTTTCTAACACTACTTTTTAGCTTCAAGGAGCTGCCTATGATTGGTGGCGCACCTACTAGTTAGATAGCCCAGCCAAGGCAGCTTCACTGACGTGGACCTAGTTTTTAGATATATTTTTGCGAGAGTTTGTTCCTCAAAGCATCAAGGATGCATGACGCGTGAAGTTTAAGCATTTGCACCAGGGTGCTATGACAGTCTCAGAGGATGCTATCCGTTACACCAGTTTGGCTAGACATGCCCCAGGCGTGGTTTCTACTCTTTGCGAGAAGGTTCGCCGGTTCAATTAGGGGCTTATTCCTAGCATCAGGTCCAGTATGGCTCGTGCGTTGGAGATGGACATTCCATATCAGCAGGTGGTGAACATTGCTAGGAGGATAGAGGGTATGCATGCTAGAGAGAGAGGGCAGGCAAGGTCACGAGAGAGAGGGCAGACGAGATTAGGAGAGAGAGTTTGAGGAGGCGAGAAGGCCTCGTAGACCAAGAAGATACACTAGTCCTTATTTTGGAGGCAGGGTGCATCATGGTAGAGGTTTTGCGGGTCAGCCATTTCAGTTTATGCTTCAGACTTCGCATGGTGACTCAGGTGTTCATGGGTCTCGGAGTACCCGTATCGCACAGTTCCCACCGCCTTGTCAGCAGCGAGGGTGCTTGGAGTGTGGAGATACTAGCCACATAGTGAGAGATTTTCCCAGACTTCGGACTGATATGTCATAGCGAGCTATTCTGGCAGGTAGAGGGTGCCAAAGAGGGGGAGGCCAGGCTTGTTGATGTGTTTAATATAGTAGGCTTAAGGCCGGTGTGCCAGTCGGATATCATTCTGGTACGGATTCAGTTTGTTATAGGGAGCACTATTTGTAGTTCATCACAGTTCTACTTATCGGGGTGAGCTCCTTTATTTGTTGATTCCAGTTATGGGTGCATTTCATTATTTGCACTATGTTTATGTGATTATCCCGTTAGTAGGTTTTATGAGTGATAGCTGTGTCTATCGTCCATTTCTAGCTATTGTCGAGAGTTATGAGGCTAGTAGTAAATTCATGTTGTCTGTTTCGGTAGGTTTGATGTGATCAATCAGTATTCTTGGTTACAAGCTGTTATTTCTATGCTCCACCGGTGTGGGAGCCAGCCTGTGTTGTAATTTATAGATGGAATTGATCTAGTGAGAGTCTCTAGATGGGTTGATGTATGCCCTACTAGTGATTCAGTATTGAGGGTGGGACCCTCGTGATTTCAGGTGATTTGATATGTTGAGACCGGGATGTGTGCTGCAGTGAGAGTTATATTAGTTTAAGATCCTTGTGAGTCTTTTATATGCTTTCATTCTTTCTTGTTAGATGTTTTTGTCGATTTGTGTTTTAGAAGAATTTGTGCTAGTTTGATTTGTTTGTTAGTTCCCTTATGTGTCTCCTTTCTCATATTCAGCCATTTCCGTTCTATGCTTCTTTAGTTTTAGCTTGTGGGGTGTGTACCTGTTGGTGTTGGCTGAGATTGGGTTATTCGGGTGTTTTGTTATGCGATTTTTGTGGTTATTGTATCATCGCCAATTTGTGAAGGTTTGAAAAGAGTTCCTGTTGAATGTGAGGCTTATGGCCGGTACGAATTTGATCTCAGGCAAGTATTGCTATCAGAAATGTTATTGTGGGCCTATGTGTGATGTGTCATGTTGTGTGGTTGTACCCTGTGTGTGTTGGCTTGTATTGAAATAGTTGGTTGAGACTGATACCGGATATTGATTTAGGATGGGGTCTTTTAGAAATAAATGAAAGGTGAGAATTCTGGCTTGAAGGCCCATTGGTATTGCTAGAAAGGTTAAATTTCATTTGAGATGGTGTCATTAGGCTTAAGTGGATTGGGGTGACATGGGATCACCCGCGGGTGTATGTTGGAAGTGCGCACTCAGTGACTTGAGGACTTCAGGTATGTCTCTATGCTCGTTCGAGGACGAACGAATGTTTAAGTGTAGGAGGATGTGACGACCTGGCCAGTCGTCTTAAGAATTAACGCCTCGATCCCCTATTAACTACTTCCCCTAAGTTCATTTCTGCTATTTTGGTTTGCCGGGACGTTCAGTGTTGAGTTTCGGAGAGTTTTGGGACACTTAGTCCCTAAATGAGAGCTTAAGTGTTGAAAAGTGGTCCATAGTCAGAACAGTCTGAAGACGACCTCGGAATGGAAATCCGATGGTTCCTTTAGCTCTGTTAGGTGATTTCGGGGTTGGGAGCGTGTTCGGAATATACTTTGGAAGCCCGTAGCTCATTTAGGCTTGAAATGCCGAAGTTTGAATTCTTGAAGTTTCCGGTCCGATAGTGAGTTTTTGATCCAGGGGTCGGATTGGAATTCCGGAAGTTGCAGTAGCTCTGTCATGTCATTTGGGATGTGTGTGCAAAATTTCAGGTCATTCGGACGTGTTTTGGTTAGGTTTTTGATCGGAAGCGTGTTTTTATGAAATTTGAAGTTCTTAGGCTCAAATACTTATTTAATTCGAGTTTCCGGCATCGTTTTAGGTGGTTTAAGGATTGGTACAAGTTTGAATGGTGTTATGGGATATATCCGTAGGTTTGGTTGAGGTCCCGGGGGCCTCGAGTGTGTTTCAGATGCTAAACGGAGCATTTTGGAGTTTGAAAATATTGCAAAAATCTTTCAGCTATTGCAGGTCCTAGATCCTTCTTCGCGTTTGCGGGCCTCCCTTCGCGTTTGCGTAGCTTTGTTGTTCTTCTTTTTTGTGTTTGCGACCCCTCTCATGCATTCGCGTAGAGTAATCCTGGAGGGGGGCCAGTTCCTTATACGCGTTCGCATACCCTCCCCCGCGTTCGCGTAGCCTCAGTAAATTTCCCATCGCGTTCGCATAGGCTTCTTTGCGTTCGCGTAGGGCAACTCCTGGGCCTTACATTTTTCTTCATCACGTTCGCACCCAGGTGTCGCGTTCACATAGTTTCATGTCCTAGGCCTTCACGTTCTTATTCCACCCATCGCGATTTGCGGTAGCATTATTGGTGGCGTTGGATGAAGAAGGATATTGTTGCGTATGTGGCTCGGTGTTTGAACTGTTAGCACATAAAGTATGAGCATCAGAGGCCCTGTGGTTTGTTTCAGAGGATTGAGCTCCCCGAGTGGAAGTGGGAGAGGACTACCATGCATTTTGTTACAGGACTTCCGTTGACTCAGAAGAAGTTTGATGCTATTTGGGTCATTGTTGATAGGCTGACCAAGTCAGTGCATTTCATTCCAGTGGCAGTCTCCTATTCATCCGAGAGGTTAGCTGAGATTTATATCCGGGACATTGTCCGCCTTCATGGTGTGTCGGTATCCATCATTTCAGACCGGGGTACGCAGTTTACCTCACGCTTCTGGAGAGCAGTTCAGCAAGAGTTGGGCACCCAGGTTCAGTTGAGCACAACATTCCATCCTCAGACGGACGGTCAGTCCGAGCGGACTATATAGATCTTGGAGGATGTGCTCCGAGCTTGTGTCATTGGTTTTGGAGGCTCGTGGGACCAGTTTTTGCCTTTAGCAGAGTTCGCCTGCAACAACAGCTACCAGTCCAGCATTCAGATGGCCCCATATGAGGCGTTGTATGGTAGGCGATGCCGGTCTCCAGTCGGATGGTTTGAGCCGGGAGAGGCTCGGTTATTGGGTACAGACGTAGTTCAGGAGGCCTTAGATAAGGTTAAGATCATTCAGGAGAGGCTTCGTTCAGCTCAGTCTAGGCAGAAGAGTTATGCAGATCGTAAGGTCCGAGATGTAGCTTTTATGGTTGGTGAGCGGGTATTGCTCCGGGTGTCGCCTATGAAGGGCGTGATGAGGTTCGGAAAGAAGGGCAAGCTTAGCCTATGTACATTGGTCCGTTTGAGATTCTTGATCGAGTAGGAGAGGTGGCTTATAGACTTGCATTGCCACCTAGCTTATCAGCCATGCATCGAGTTTTTCATGTGTCTATGCTTCGGAGGTATCATGGCGATCCTACCCATGTGTTAGACTTCAGCACTGTCCAGTTGGACAAGGATTTATCTTATGAGGAGGAGCCGGTAGCTATTCTAGACTGGCAGGTTCGTCAGTTGAGATCAAAAAGTTTTCCCTCTGTTCGTGTTCAGTGGAGAGGTCAGCCCCCTGAGGCCTCGACCTGGGAGTCCGAGTCTGATATGCGGAGCCTTTATCCACATATGTTCCTCGACTAAGGTACTTCTTTCTTTTGTCCGTTTAAGGACGAACGGTTGTTTTAGAGGTGGTAGATGTGACAACCCAAAGGTTCATCACCTATTTCCTCATCCACTCTGTGCTTCTAAGGTCTTGAAAACCTCATTCTTACTTGCCTCGATTTGCGTGCGCAGTCCGGGCGTGTAGCCGAAAGGCTTAAATATGAATTCTGTGTGAAAAATGATGAATTTTGATATTAATATGATTAAAGTTGACTTTGGTCAACATTTTGGGTAAACGGACCTGGACCTGGACCTGAGATTGGACGGTTCCGGAAGGTCCGTAGAAAAATATGGGACTCAGCATGTGCCCGGAGTCAAATTCCGAGGTCTAGATCCCGAGGAAAGAATTTTTCTGTGACATTGTTTTTCTTAAATTATTAAGGAAAAAGGAAATGAAAATTGATTAAAAGATTGTGGTATCGGGCTCATATTTTGGTTCCGACACCCGGTACAAGTCTTATATTTGGTTTAAGCGCTTTCTGTAAAGTTTGGTTGAAAACGGACGTCGTTTGACGTGTTTCGGACTTGAAATGGAAATTTTATGTTTTATTAAAAATTGGAAGGAATTATGAATTTTGAGGTTTAATTCATTGTATATGATGTTATTTTGGCGATTTGATTGCACGAGTAAGTCCGTACGATGTTTTGAGGTTGAGTGCATGTTTGGTTTTGAGCCCCGGGGGCTCGCGTGAGTTTTGGATAGGCATCGGATTGCATTTTCCATTTTTTTGAAAATCTGGTATGCTGGCTTGTGTGATCTTCGCAAATGCGAAGGGAGGACTCGCAATTGCGAGCTCACAAATGCGAGCATTGCTTCGCAATTGCGAAGTCTGGGAAACTCGGGCACTATCGCAAATGCGAAAGTCTCCAGGCCTGCCTAGTTTCGCAAATGCGAAGTTCCCCATCGTAATTGCGACGTGAGGGGCTCGCAAATGCGAGACCATGTTCGCAAATGCGAAGGTCTCGTTCATGGCCTGGCTACGCAAATGCGAAGCAGAGTTCGCAATTCCCACTTTTGGTCGGGGTTCGCAATTGCGACATCAGAGACTCAGCAAATTTTATACTTAGTCGAATTTTCATCAGTTTTCACCATTCTTTCAAAACCCAAACACCATAGGCGATTTTTCAAAAGAAAACTTCATCCCAAATCAATTGTCAGTTGATTTTTACTCAATTATTTCAATCTTTAACATCATTAAACATGTTTTCCACTTGAAATCAAGGATTTTCATGGGTGAAATTGGGGTTTTTGGGTAGAACCTAGGTTTTCTATAAATTGGGGAGTTGGACCTCGATTTGTGGTCCGATTTCAAAATAAATTATATATTTGAGTACGTGGGGGAATGGGATGTAAGGCCTCGTAAACAAATTACTTATTTTGCACTTAAAAATCAAAAGAATCAATTTTCCAGAAAATTTTTCATTATGCGGTCCAGAATGCGGTCGCAGATCAGCTATGCGGACCGCATTTCTGCCGTAGAGTGAAGCAGAAGAATTGTCAAAATTGATGTTGAAAATGCGGTCCATTATGCGATCGCATAATCAATATGCGGACTGCATAATCGTCACATAAATTCCTCAAGGATTTGTGGAGGTCAATTCTGCGGTGCAAAATGCGACCGCATAACAGGAATGCGGACCACAGTTCTGTCGCAGACCGAGGCTGAACTTCATAGTTTTGGGGGCATTTCTGCGGTCCAATATGCAGACCGCATTTCAATTCTGCGATCGTTGTATGCGACCGCAGATTTGCACGGGCTTCTATTATTCTAATTTTTAAAACCCGACCCTTTTTTAATAAAACACCTCAACCCCCTCATTTTAACAATCT
This sequence comes from Nicotiana glauca, assembly GCA_026770625.1. NCBI lineage: Eukaryota > Viridiplantae > Streptophyta > Magnoliopsida > Solanales > Solanaceae > Nicotiana > Nicotiana glauca. Next base: position 40,503 of record MU697329.1, on the reverse strand, counting down.
TGACGAACAAATTAAGAGAGAGGAAGAGAGGGTCTTGAGAGAGAAAATCATCTTCTCCAAAACTTGGTTCCTCAAAACCATCCGGGCCGGGAAATTTCAAGCTTATCTTCATACCCCCTTTCCTTAAAGGTAAAATCCCTAACTTCTCCCATTGGATTTCTGGTTTAAACTAAGAGGGGGAGTCTCGTGCATTAGTCCTTAAAATAATGGTGGAAATCATGCATGCATGTCTATTAAAAACCTAAAATCTAGTAGGAGGAATTGGGTAGGGGTAAAGGAGTATTCAAAGAGGGGTTGATAACCTAAATGAGTTTGAATAGAAATTGTGCACTTCAATTCTAAGCTATGTGTATTAATTTGTGCACTATATTGACGTTGCTAGATTTTTCGGTGAATTTGAAGTAGGAATTAGAAAGGAATCCAGCTTCAGGTATGTATGGCTAACTTTAACCTTTGTAAAATTGCCTTGTTTGGTGTCCGAATACTTGGTATGTAATATCTCCATGAATTAGTTGTGAAGTTAAACTCTTGTGAGCAGGATCTGTTTACTTGTGTGAACTATTTGTGAATTCATGTAAATATTGTGCCTTATGCGTTGTTGGTTAAGACATCCGACATGATTATGCAAGTAAATGGCAATAAACCAAGTTGTGATTGTGAACGTGTTATGTGGTAAAGACTGTGGGATAAGTGATAGAAAGGAATTGAAAATTTGTGAAATTGAAATGACTGTGATAACACCCTTTGTGGTTAGTCGTGGAAAACTATTGTTGTGATCTAAATGACATAACGGGTCGTTGAAAAAGATGGAAATGGTATGGATAGTCACCTAAACCTTTTGTGAGTTGTGTTGCTGTTGTTATTGGGATTTGTGGTTGTTGTTCTTGAAACTTGTTGTGGTTATCCTTGTAAACTGTTATTGTTGTGGTATTGTTTGTGAATTGTGATTGCTCGATCGGATCGGGTTGCGCGCCGCAACACGAAGTAATAAGGTGTGGGTTGTGGTGATAAGGGTGGACGAGGTAATAAGGGTGGAAAGTGATCGATATCACTATTGAAATGAAATATGAGAACGTTGTGAAATTGAAAATGTGGAAATAATGATGGGGAAAGGAAAGTTCGTTAACTTGTTTTTCCTTGATTGTTTTCCTTGCGTGTACTCAATTGTTGCTTCTTTCTATTGTTTATTACTTGCGTATAGCTTGAGGTTACTCAGGGTAAGGTTTGTTATACATACCAGTACAATTCAAATGTACTGACGTCCCTTTTGCCGAAGGCGCTACATTTGTGTTATGATTGTAGGTGGATCCGCAGCAGGTACTCCAGCCCACCGATCGTAGCTCCCCCTTCGTCTTCCATCAGCTTTTTGGTGAGCCCCATTCCTCTCGGGGTCCTGTGTGGCTCAGGTCGCTTGTTTTAGGAGTTTTATTTTGATTTTGTGTAAGGTATAGCCGGAGCCTTGTTACCGGCAAATACTGTATTATCCTGTTGTACTTCTAGAGGCTCCATAGACAGGGGATGTGAGTTAGAAGCTTATGTATATCCATATTTCATTTGTTGGGCAACGAATCGATAATTTCACTAACTATTATGTATGTATGTATGTTTTGCGGAAAATAAAAAGTGTTTTAAATTAATGATATGGCTAGTTCTTGGAATATTGGGTAAGTAAGTCATGGGGTAACACGTGGGTTAGGAGAGGCACCCAGATCCGCTTGGCTGGGGCTACCCGGTCAGGCACCGGTCATGTCCCTCGAATTTGGGGTGTGACAAACTTGGTATCAGAGCCTAAGGTTTAAAGGAATCCTAGGATGTCTCGGAGCCGTGTCTAATAAAACCCTACTTATCGGTGTGAAGTCGACCACATCTATAAGTGGGGGGCTGCATGGACATTTAAGAAATTTTCCCACTTCTTTGTTATTCTGTATCATGCGGTGAAGTAAAATGTGAAAGCATCTATATCTAACTCATGCCTTGTTCTGAACTTTTTTAGTAATGGCACCTAAGAAGAGAGCTACACTCGGCCTTGGGGCCAATACCACCACGAGTGAGGCTATGAATCATATACCTGATGCCGTGGATGAGAGTGACTCCCCAGCCTTGAACTTGCCTGGCCCGTCTGTCCCAGACCAGCATGTTCCTTTTCCTGCAGCGGCAGAGGGTGCCACCATCCCTCCCGCCGATATTCCTAATTCGGGCACCATCCCAGCTCCTGGTCCCGAGGCTTCTGATGGGGACCTTAGAGGAGCCATCCGCATATTGACCCAGTTAGTGGCCGCTCAGGGTTAGAGATCCCAGGATGCCCCTGCATCCTCTAGCAGACAGGGAGGTTCAGCCAGTTCCAGAGTTAACCAGTTTTTGCGGCTAGCCCCTCCAGAGTTCTCAGGCACAGACCCAGAGGCCGATCCGCAGGAATTCCTGGATGAAATGTATAAGACCCTCCGAGTGATGAAAGCTTTAGAGACAGAGGGAGTTGAGTTGGCATCATACAGGTTGAGGGGAGCAGCGTATTCATGGTTCGAGATGTGGGAGGACTCCCGTGGGGAGGGAGGACCTCCGGCCAGATGGGATAAGTTTGTAGATGCGTTCATGGACCAGTTCTTGCCTGCTGAGATAATAGCATCCCGTGCCACTGAGTTTGAGACCCTCAAGCAGAGCAGCATGAGTGTTTGGGAGTACCACATGGAGTTCTTGAGGTTGTCTAAGTGTGCTCCTCAGTTAGTGTCGACCATGGCAGCTAGAGTTCGGCGATTTGTTTAGGGCCTTAGTCCCTTGGTAGTGAATGAGGCTGCTACAGCGGCCTTACACTCGGAAATGAACTATGGAAAGATTGTGGGATTCGCTCAGGCCACAGAGGCTAGGAAATTGAATATTCGGATGGAAAGGGAGAATAGCAATAGGGCCCGATCAGCGGGCCACTCAGGGAGATCAGCTCAGGGGAGAGGGTCGTCAGGGCCGTCCCAGTCATATGCTCAGTCCTAAGCAAGCGCACCACCATCTCTGCACAGTTACCAGCAGAGCACCCGCATGAGACCAGGTTCAGACAGTAGGAGGCCCCATCAGTCCGGTTGTTTGGGAGGGAGATCGCAGCAGCAGGGGAGGGCTTCATGCCCCAAGTGTGGGAGATTTCATACATAGACTTGATACTTGGATATCCAGGTGTGTTTAAGATGCGGGGTGAGAGGTCACATTTAGCGAGACTGTCATGTGCCCAGTCAGGGCATGGGTAGGGGATCTGCTCGGCCATCTGGCTCTTCAGTCGCTACATCATCTGTACATCCATTAGCCCCAGTGGGACGTTGTACAGTAAGGGGAGGAGCTCGTGGTAGAGGTGGACCCAGCCGGTTCTATGCTTTGAGTGGTCGCCAGAGTGCAGAGGCTTCTCCAGATGTGGTTACAAGTATCTTGTCTGTTCAGGCCATTGAATGTTATGCTCTTATTGATCCGGGATCTTATTTGTGTTATGTCACCCCATTCGTTTCTTCAAGCTTTGGGATAAAACCCGAACAACTTCATGAGCCGTTCTCTGTATCGACTCCGATTAATGATACTATCATTGTCGCGCGAGTTTATAGGAATTGTGCTATTGCGGTGTGTGGTCGTATTACTACGGCCGATCTTGTCAAGCTTGGAATGGTAGATTTTGATGTTATTATGGGAATGGACTGGCTTTATGCATGTTTTGCCAAACTTGACTTTCAAACGAGAATCCTGAGGCTCGAGTTTCCTAATGAGCCAGTTACTGAGTGGAAGGAAAATGGTGTGGTGCCGAAGGGTAGGTTTATTTCCTACCTTAAAGCTTCAAAGATGATTAAGAAGGGGTGTATCTATCATTTGGTCAGGGTGGCAGACACCACTTCAGAAGTGTCTACCCCCGAGTCCGTGCCGGTCGTGAATGAGTTTCTTGAAGTATTTCCGGATGAGCTTCCAGGGATTCTGCCAGATAGGGAGATTGATTTTGGGATTTATGTGTCACCTGATACACAACCAATATCTATTCCACCATACAAAATGGCTCCAGCAGAGTTAAGGGAGTTAAAGGAGCAGCTAAAGGACTTGTTAGAAAAGGCGTTCATACGGCCGAGTGTGTCACCGTGGGGTGCTCCGATTCTTTTTGTCAGGAAGAAGGATGGGTCGCTCTGGATGTGTATTGATTATCGGCAGCTCAACAAAGTCACCATCAAAAATAAGTATCCTTTGCCTCGGATAGATGATTTGTTCGACCAATTGCAAGGTGCAAGATTCTTCTCCAAAATTGATCTACGGTCAGGATATCACCAATTGAAGATTAGGGAGCAGGATATTCCCACGACCGCTTTCAGGACTCGCTATGGTCACTTTGAATTCTTGGTCATGTCTTTTGGGCTAACCAACGCCCCGGCAGCTTTTATGGATCTTATGAATCGGGTCTTCAAGCTATTTCTATACTTGGTATGTGATATCTCCATGAATTAGTTGTGAAGTTAAACTCTTGTGAGCAGGATGTGTTTACTTGTGTAAACTATTTGTGAATGCATGTAAATATTGTGCCTTATGCGTTGTTGGTTAAGACATCCGACATGATTGTGCAAGTAAATAGCAATAAACCAAGTTGTGATTGTGAACGTGTTATGTGGTAAAGACTGTGGGATAAGTGATAGAAAGGAATTGAAAATTTGTGAAATTGAAATGACTGTGATAACACCCTTTGTGGTTAGTCGTGGAAAACTATTGTTGTGATCTAAATGGCATATCGGGTTGTTGAAAAAGATGGAAATGGTATGGATAGTCACCTAAACCTTTTGTGAGTTATGTTGCTGTTGTTATCGGGATTTGTGGTTGTTGTTCTTAAAACTTGTTGTGGTTACCCTTGTAAATTGTTATTGTTGTGGTATTGTTTGTGAATTGTGATTGCTCGGTGGGATTGGGTTGCGCGTCACAACACGAAGTAATAAGGTGTGGGTTGTGGTGATAAGGGTGGCCGAGGTAATAAGGGTGTAAAGTAATCGATGTCACTATTGAAATAAAATATGAGAACGTTGTGAAATTAAAAATGTGGAAATGATGATGGGGAAAGGAGAGTTTGTTAACTTGTTTTGTCTTGATTGTTTTCCTTCCGTGTACTCAATTGATGCTTCTTTCTATTGTTTATTAATTGCGTATGGATTGAGGTTACTCAGGGTAAGGTTTGTTATACATAACAGTACAATTTAAATGTATTGACGCCCCTTTTGCCGGGAGCGCCACATTCGTGTTATGATTGTAGGTGGATCCGCAGCAGGTACTCCAGCCCACCTATCGTAGCTCCCCCTTCGTCTTCCATCAGCTTTTTGGTGAGCCCCATTCCTCTCGGGGTCCTGTGTGGCTCAGGCCGCTTGTTTCCAGAGTTTTATTTTGATTTTGTGTAAGGTATAGCTGGAGCATTGTTACCGGCAAATACTGTATTATCCTGTTGTACTTCTAGAGGCTCCGTAGACAGGGGATGTGGGTTAGAAGCTTATGTATATCCATGTTTCATTTGTTGGGCAACGAATCGGTAATTTCACTAACTATTATGTATGTATGTATGTATGTTTTGCGGAAAAGAAAAAGTGTTTTAAATTAATGATATGGCTAGTTCTTGGAATATTGGGTAAGTAAGTCATGGGGTAACACGTGGGGTAGGAGAGGCACCCAGGTTCGCTTGGCTGGGGCTACCCGGTCAGGCACCGGTCATTTTCCTCAAATTTTGGGCGTGACATGGGTAACCGGGTTTTGGTTCGAACCTCGGGTTTTGACCACATGGGCCCGGGGGCGATTTTGGAATTTTAGGAAAAAACTTGAGAAATTCATTCTTATGCATTCAAATTGATTCATATATTGTTTATTAAAGTAATTGAGCAATTTATGATTAGATTCGAGCGAATTGGAGGTGGAATCGCGAGGTAAAGCGATAGTTGAGGATTAAGTGGATTTCAAGGCTTTGAGGTAAATGTTTGGTTTAACCCTAGCTTGAGGGAATAAGAGTTGAGTCTTGTTGCTAAATGCTATGTGATCGAGTATGATGTATAGGCATGGTGACGAGTATCTATACATTGGTGTCTAGGATGACCGTGAGTCCTTATAAAGTTATTATCATGAATTGGTTGTGAATTCCGTGCTTAATAGAGGATTCTATATGTTGTGAATAATATGTGAACGGTGATATGATTATTTGATACCTAGAAGCATTGGCTCGAATTGTGATACGAATATTGAAAGTATATTAAATGACTTGATTCTTGGGAGCGTTGGCTCAAAATAGTAGAGTCGACAATAACAGAAGAAAAGTAAGAAAAAGAAAGCGTTGTTGATTATTCCCTTATCGGGACGTTTGGTTGAACTTGTTGGATTCTCTCCCTTGCCGGGATTTCGTCAAATATTTGCTTATTTTATGCCCCTTAATTGTGACTGTTGTTTGGGGAGTCAGACTGTTGAAAGATATGGATCGGGTTGCGCGCCGCAACAATGATATTGAGGATCGGGTTGCACGCCGCAAAAATAACATATGAGGATCGGGTTGCGCGCCGCAACAATGATACATGATAAATGATATGGGTCGGGTTTCACGCCGCAATAGTGGTATTTGTGGATCGGGTTGCACGCCGCAACAATGGTAATTATGGATCGAGTTGCACGCTGCAACAGTTATTGATACCATGTGTTTATATTTAGTATGGATTCCTTGTTCATTGTGAATTTAAGCTGCTTTAGTTTGTTACTCGGGATTATTGTTACTATTGTTATCTCCCCATAGCATGTTTTCCCCTCCCATATTGTTAGTTGTTTGGTATTTCGTTTCCATTGTATATTTATAACTGCATAGGTTTATGTGGTGTCCGGTCTAGCCTCGTCACTACTTTGTCGGGGTTAGGCTAGACACTTACCAACACATGGGGTTGGTTGTGCTGATGCTACACTTCTGTGCATTTTTGCACAGGTCTAGGTTTTGTGGAGCAGCAACAACATTAGTGCGGGAGTAGGCTTCCATTTTACGAGACCGAGGTAGACTTGCAGGCGTCCGTAGGCCCGATGTCTCTTCCTTATGTTCTCTTTTAGACCGTTTCCTTCTTGTTTCGAGACAGACAGCTTTTATGTTTCTTTCAGACCTTTGTATTTAGTATATTCTTAGTGGTTCGTGAGTAATGTTACACCAAATCTTGGGTAGAGACTATTATTGACTATTCCGCGTTTGATTCAGACTTATAAATTAGACTTCCGCTGTTATTATCATTATTTTTATTATTATTACTATTATTGAATTCTAAAATTCTTATTGATGCTATAAATTATTGTCAGATTTGTTATTGATGAAAAGATAAATAAGTTGGCTTGCCTAGCTACCACGAGTAGGCGCCATCACGATCCCAATGGTGGGAAATCCGGGTCGTGACATGTATATTCACAAAATACAATTTTATTTTCACTTATATCCTTGGAAAAAAAAGAAAAAATTAGTTCTTTGATTACAAGTTATTCTCTATTCAAAATATTCACAGAGTGTCTTCATATTCTACTGAGTAATGTACTAGTTGCTCTTCTTGGTTTTCTTAACCACATTCCATGAACCTTCACTATGTCTTCCACCAAAGCATTTTCTGTCAGACACTGGTTGATGAAGTTTAGTACTATAATTTTTTTAGCGACTACCGTCTTCTTTCATAAGAAAAAAACAAGAAAATGTTGGCCAAAGACATGCTTACTGGTGTGCATCTGGGAATTCATGGGAAGCAAAGATAGCGAAGGAGAAGTCCAAAATACTTCATATGTGACGGAGACTAGCCACATCAAAAACTCGAGCCCCAAGAAATTTGCTCTTTTTCCTAGAAGTTAGATTTATCAACTAGTAAAAAGAGCAAATTGTCCTGGTGCTTGAGTATTTGATCTGGCCACTCTCCTTCACATATGAAGTATTTCGACTTCTCCTTCACTATCTTTGCTTCCCACGGACTCCCTGCTACACCCAATAAGCATGTCTTATCCAACATTTTCTTATTTTTCTTTGAATACAAATTTAAAGAAATATGATAGAAGTCTATGGATGAATATGAAATTTTCAAGTGAAGAGATAGTTAGTATAGCCAAAGAATGCAGCTAATCAATTTAATATCTATAAATGCTGAAGAGACTGTTACCTATTTTTTGTTTAGAGAAATTGAATGTAAGAACATAAGTAGTTGGCAAAAGAAGTAAGTGGTAAATGCTAGTAGTTGGTAAATACAATAAAAAAATAGTAAAAAATAAGGCCACAAAAAGTAGTTGATATACGTGATAAATCACAAAAAGTAGCTAGAAAATGCAAAAAACTTCCTCCCAATGTGCTGACGTATTATAGTGTATTTCTAATAACTTCGGCACCTGATAAGCTGAAGTTTTTGTGTTGGATTCAATAATTTTTGTCCTAAAGCTTTTTCAAGAAACTTCGGCCCAATGTGCTGAAGTTTTTTAGTATATTTCTAAAAACTTCGGCACCTGAGAAGCTGAAGTTTTTGTGATGGATTCAATAGTTTTTGTCCTAAAGCTTTTCCAAAAAACTTCGGCCTAATGTGCTGAAGTTTTTTAGTATATTTCTAAAATCTTCGGCACCTGAAAAGCTGAAGTTTGTGTGATGGATTTAACAGTTTTTGTCCTAAAGCTTTTTCAAAAAATTTCGGCCCTGTTGAAGTTTTTTAGTATATTTCCAAAAACTTCAGTACCTGATAAGTAGAAGTTTTTGTGTTGGATTTAATAGTTTTTGTCCTAAAGCTTTTTCAAGAAACTTCGGTCCAATGTGCTGAAGTTTTTTAGTTTTTTCCAATGTCCTAAATTTTTTTAGTATATTTCTAAAAACTTCGGCACCTGAGAAGCTGAAGTTTTTGTGATGGATTCAATAGTTTTTGTCGTAAAGCTTTTCTAAAAAACTTCGGCCCAATGTGCTGAAGTTTTTTAGTATATTCCCAAAAACTTCAGCACCTGATAAGAAGAAGTTTTTGTGTTGGATTTAATAGTTTTTGCCTTAAAGCTTTATCAAGAAACTTCGGCCGAATGTCCTGAAGTTGTTTACCATATTTCCAAAAATTTCAGCACCTGATATGCTGAAGTTTTCTTATGACTTTTAAACAAAACGTCAGCTTAAAAAGCAGAAGGCATGCTTAAGTTTTTTCAAACAAAAAATGTGCTAAAAGTTCATGATAAAAGACACAAACATATTTGTATGACACAAAAGTGAACTAAAAAATAATTAATGTATATTCACAAAATCCAAATTATGTACAACCAATCCTCTAATCAAAAAATTCACACAGAGTCTCTTCAAAATCTCCATAATCATTCCTTCTTGTTCTTCTGGAGTTTCATAGCCGCTATCTTTTTCCCACTTTCCATGAGCCCAAAGATTGGCAGCCAATTCTCTCCTGAATGCCAATGTTTAACTTTGATCGAAATTGAAGACATCTTCTCTCTTCAATCGCAAATTAATAAACTTAAGAGCAAATATACAACAATCAACACTGCAAAAAAACACATGAAAAAGAAATTAAAGAATAGTTAACACAAGCGCAAAAAATAATAAACATAAGATGCATGGTAAAATATATGTGAAACACGTACTTGTTAGTCTGTTCCGGTGTGTCCATCCACTTAATTTAAATTTTTCCACAGGACTGTCCCCATAAAATTTATTACGTTCCCTAAAATTCAAGCATTTGAGACAGTGTGGAATCAACCGGGTATAAATTTTGACATGTTCAAGCGCACACTCGCATGTTGCATTGCCCATGGAATCATACACATATATAAATTTTTCTTCAAAGTCCCGAATTCCAAAAAAGTAGCGCGTAGATTTCTGGGCCTCCCTTGGCTTAAGTCGAAATGGAAAGAATACTTTTTTGGAAGATGCCCATGAGATACCACAGGAAAGGTCAAGGCCTTTTACGTAGTTGGCCACCTTTTCATTTGTTGATTCTTCCTCATACCAACTATAGTCCATAAGTGGCTTAATAACCTCTTCTTCTTCATCATCTTCTCCTTCTTCTTCTTCTTCTTCTTCTTTTTCAAGCTGTTCTTTGGATATCCTCTTTCTCTTTGATTTGCTCTTAAGAACCTCCATTCTCTTTTGCTTCCTTTTGTTAATTATCTCCATCTTTTCTTCTTAATGATGAATACTATCCAAGATAGTCATATACTGATCAAAAAGTAAATCTATTACTGCACATTTTGATTTTGAATAACGTGGAAGGTGATAGCAATATTTTTTGCACAAGTAATATATGCCCACATCAATATGCTGCAAATGAACAACGACAAATGATAACATGTGAAATTATCACTATGAAGTTTAGAAAAAACACATTACACAACGACAAAATAGCATGACAAAAACTTAAGCATATTTAGTTTGAAGTGTTAGGCTGAAGTTTTAGCAAATAAGCTAAAAATCTTCAGCAGTTTACTATGAATAAAGCTATACTATAAAAAAATAAGCTGAACTTTTGGGAAATACATTTGAAAACCAATTCAAAAAAACAAACTTAATAACTTACTTCATCCGCAAGATCAGAGTCAGGATCCATAAGCTCGGTAAAGAATAATTTTGGAATATCAAGTCCAGCTAATCTGAATGGATTAGAATTATATTCACTGGCATCCATCTCTAACCACTCTTTAAATCTTTGCATCAATCAACTGTCTTGATTAATATAATGCAAGGGACATCTTCTTCTATTCTTTCCTTCTTTCCAATCTTGCCCCCTTTGCTTTTTCTTATAAACTACATAAGGAGATCTCAACCAAATACTCTCCATACGAATCCTTTTCCCTTTTCTTATCTGGTTTTCCTTTTGCTTGCTCTTACTGCTATTCCATCACAACTAATTGCTGTTGTTCAGCAGCAGGGGGGAAAACTAAAGCCATCGTGGCAGATGCTTGACCAATTTACTGCTGTTCACGACGTTCTTCTATCTCTTCACGAACAACAACAACAGAATTACCTTCTGAATCAGCCCCATGTGTACTACCAAGTGAAAATGAACATAAATTGAAGTTGGGGATATCACTGGTCTCACACATAGGAGAACTAGAAATATTCCTTCTCTTAGGTTTTGGAAGAAGTTCCGATGCATCAGACGAGATCTGCAAAAGCAAGGAAAATATAAACATAAATAAAACTGATAGAGAACACGCATTAGGCAAAAAATAGTTGTAATCGAATTGCAGAAAATAACTACCTGGTCTAAGTGTTGCGACACATATGGTGTTTACATTCCAACAAATCCTGTATCTTCATGCAAAAAAATAAAAATAATACTGATTAAATTTTATAAAATAATACCAACACACTTCACACATGTCTGTGAGTCAACAGGTGTGAATATATGCATTTCTCCGTTTTGATATTGCTGCATAAGCTCACCAAATTCTTTTTGAGCTGCCTCCAGCCTTTCTGAAAAATCACTCAAAAACATAAAAAAGAAAATATAATATGTAAAATTTCAAACTGTAAAAAATATACTTCAATCAAATATAATAAATTCATGATCTTAGAATACCTTGACGTTTGTCTTCCGTTGTGGTTTCCCCAGGCTGCATGCCTTTCTCAATATCAGCATTTCCAGCATCATTCAATTATGAACGAATGTGGAGGACCATTGCAGTATTCTCTGGAATATTTTTCTCAACTCTACCTTCATTCAACTGAGCATGATCAGAGAGTTTTTGAGTTGAACCACAACTAGTTTCAACTTCCACTGCATATTCATAAAAGAGGGGGAACAGATCAACTAGTTTTTCTATATATAAAACATAGAAATATTTTATACATGTAGTGAAAATTTCACTACATGATATTATAAAAAAACAATTAAAACTTCAACTTTAAGAAGGCTGAAGTTAGCTAGTCACAAACAAAAACTTCGACAGTTACAAAAAAAACTTTAGCTCTAGAGCTGAATTTTGACAGTTATAAAAAAAACTTCAGCTCTAGAGCTGAAGTTCGACAGTTATAAAAAAAATCTTCTGCTCTATAGCTAAAGTTCGACAGTTATAAAAAAAAAACTTCAGCTCTATAGCTAATGTTTTTACAAAGCATTCAACAAACAACATGCTGTAGTTTTTACAAAAAACACAAACACATGAAACAAAACTTTAGCTCCTATCTAAGGTATAATTGAAATATTATAAACTTCACACTTTGTACATGTAGTAACAATATCCTGTGTATCACCACCTGCAATTTCTTTGCAAATAGCTAGTGCTCCTGCATACCGATCGTCTTTCCCAAAACATTCATGAACATGTGGTTGATCTCCATTGCCTTTTCCAATATAACTTTCCAAAGCACAACTCGGTACATGTTTTTTAGTGCCAACAACTTGATCATCTGCACCTTTCTCTCCATCTTTACTCTGTCTACAAACACTGGATTGTTCCTCTCCACCTTGTTGTTGAAATGTTCAATGCCTTCAACAGTCGCTTCATTATGTGTAGCATTATCATCTGCGACTTTACGCAATGCATCATGAGCAGTATGTTTTTCAGTCTCAACAACTTGATTATCTACACCTTGCTTTCTTCCAATATTCTCAATTGATAAATGTGCTTCATTATTTACATCTCTGCTCAATCTATCAGCATTGGAACGTCGCTCTTCAAATTCTTCTTGAACATGTTGATCACCTTCAAAAGCCGATGGATGTTCGTAACAGTCGTTCATCCTATCATATTCTCGATGCATACTTAAATCAAAATTACCATCGTCCATATCATTTGATTTGTTGACAATCGTAAACAACTGTTCAAACTTCTCATCGAAATATTCCTAGAAAAAAATTACTAACAATGATTAATATGAATAACATCAGCACAAATAAAAAGACTTCTCTATAAATTAGCTTACCTTCACATTTACAAAAACCGCATCCACAATAGCAGTTTGCTCCTCCTCTTTAAACTTATCAAAAACTTTGTTCCCGATCATGATTCTTTCTTTTTCTGCATGCCTTTGAACCTCCATCGTTAACCTCTAGAATATATACAAAACAAAATTCAAATAGAGAAGAAAACTTCAGCTCAAAAAACAGGTTGTACTTTTACAAAAACAAACCAAAAAAACTTCAGATCAAAACTTACAAAGCATACTATCTCAACTAATTCATTGTCATCAAAGTCAGAAGTAGACGAGGTAGACGACTCTTGGTATGAGATGCTTCGCCAGTAAAAGGAGTTGGATTCGGTTCTTTTGGTTGATTCTGACTTCGTGGCTATTCACCAATGACATGAGTTTGATTCGGTTCTTTTGATCGACTCAGAGTAGGTGGTGATTTACCAATGGCAGGAGTTCGATTCGATTCTTTTGATCGACTTAGAGTACGTGGTGATTCACCTGTTGAAGAAACTGCATTAACTACATTTGAACGAATCCGGCTGCACGGTAATTTCGTAATTAAAGGCATTGAATTCAATTCCTCTTCTGTAGGAATTATATTCAATACCCTAAAGTTGTGATATCTCTGTTTAATACAAAAATGTATATTATGAGGAGAATAAATCTAATACATCAGCATATTAACACAAAGACAAAAAAATTAAAAGTAACTTACTTCATGAGTTTTGAACATATAATAAAGTTCGGGAAATTTAGGCTCTACCACGCATACATAACGCAACATACTGGGGACCTGAGGGGTATCAAGGTACTCATCCTCTCTTATATACTTCTCCCGAACATCTAAGAAGTGCTCATAGAACCAACCACATAACGGATATAGAAATCCACCAAGTTTATACTCAGTTGTATAGAATTTGTTCTGCTTGTCCAATGCATGTTTCAAGGAATAAATGAGCTTCTCATAAGCCACATTACCCCAATGATATTCAGCGCAAACCTTATCATCTTCAACAATAGATGCATACTCCTCCGCCACACATAACTCAGTATTTTTCCCAAACAGAATAGACTCTACAACAATAATTTCCATAAGCTTAACTGCATCATCATCACTCTCGCATACGTATACATGATTCACAGCATTCTTTGGAATTTTATTGCGAGTCATAAATCTTCGAATATCATTCAAAGTCACACCCTTGGACTTACCAAAATACTGATTGAGAAGATGGCTCTCTCGATTAATTATTCTTTCAACATTGTGTGGTATGATCCGCAAACCACACATAATGTGAAAGTCTTTAAGGGTGAAGGAAACATCATGCCCAAAAATCTTAAAACTAATGGAGTCTCGATCATTCGTGAATATTCGAGAAAGACACAGACAATGCACCAACTTCATGCTGCATTGGAAATTCTCCATAGCCATAATGTATCTAAATGTAATATTATTAAGCTTATCCTGTTGAGTAGGAGTCAAGAAAGTTGCAATTAATTTCTTCAAATCATGGTTCCCCTTTCAGTAACCCTTAGAGTTAAACCAATCTCCAAACTCATAATATCTTAGTCCTGGTTTTGTAGGTGGAGCAGAGGGGACATAAGGACCTTGGGGTATTACAGATAGTCTAGGTGCTTTAGGGGCTTTGCCTTTTTTAGCTGCATCAGGATCTTTAGGTTCTTTAGGAGCCATATGTTCAAAAAACGTAAAAGATACAAAAAATAACATCAGGACATTATCAAAAAGATCAATTAAAACTTCAATACCTAGGAAGGCTGAAGTTCGACCGGTATAAAACAAAAACTTCAGCTATAGAGCTGAAGCTCGACAGGTATAAAATAAAAACATCAGCTATAGAGCTGAAGTTCGACAGGTATAAAACAAAAACTACGGCTATAAAGCTGAAGTTCGATAGGTATAAAACAAAAATTTCAGCTCTAGAGATTGTCACGACCCCAGTTCGCCCTCCGTGAACATGTCGTGATGGCACCAATTCCCTATAACTAGGTAAGTCTACAAAGCGGAAAAACAACATAGCTTGTGGAATAATTAATTAAAACTGAACAACTAAAAGAAAACTGTATATAAATGTCGCTCGGCAGGTACAACCCAAAAGCGCGAAAGTCTACAATATCATCCCCAAACCCGAAAACTCACGGGAACACAAGATAAGGGAAAGTAATACACGACTCTAACTCCAGAATGTCTAAAGCAAAAGTACGAAAGGAAAATCTAACTGCTAAAACTAGAATAAGATAGAGAATCCTTGTCTGCGGACGCGGCAGATGTACCTCGAAGTCTCTGATAGATCTCTCCGCCTCGAGAGTGATACACCAGGAACGAAGTACCTGGATCTGCACATGAAAAACATGCACAGAGTGGGCATGAGTACACCACAGCAGTAGTCAGTAAGTGCCAAGCCTAACCTCGGTTGGGTAGTGATGAGGAAGGTCAGGGCCCTACTGAGATTAAGCATAATAATAAGTCTTGCAACAGCACGAAATAGACAGAAGTAACGAGTACAATTACGAAATAAGACAGGTTATACAAGGCAACAATTAACATCCAGAGAATAAGATAACACTGAGTAAAACAACTCAATATCAATACCAACAACGAGGATCTCCCTGGATACCGTCCTGTAGTCCATTTCATCAACTGTCCGAGGAGCTCCCGGGGTACCGTCCCGTAGTCCATCATATGAGTATATTCGAAGGATCTACCAGGATACCGTCCCGTAGTCCAGCTATCAATGTGCAGAGGGGGATCTATCGGGAATCTAACCCGCAGTCCTAAAGTAAATGTGCAGGGAGATATACCGGGAATCTAACCCGTAGTCCCAAAGTAAATGTGCAGAGGGATCTACCGGGAATCTAACTCGTAGTCCCAAAGTAAAAAAATAAGGGGGGAGCTACCAGAATCCTACATTCGTAGTCCCAATATAAATACACAGTCACAACACGAAGATATTCAGAAATGAAGCTAAAAAATACAACGTAACAGGTAATTCTAGCCTAACATGCTTCAGGTAATGCAAACAAAGCAACTTGAGCAAATAGGTAATTTAGAACAACTAAGCATGCTTTTCTAGCTAACACAAACTATAATTGCAAATAAAATACAGCAGATAAGGAGGAAACTTAGCCTAAATATTTAAAGTAACACCTGATTTTTCAACAATTAGGTCAAGTACGCGCTCGTCACCTCATGTACAAGGCATTCAATTACCAAATATCATATCCTAAGGGGAAAGGTCCCCCATACAAGGTCAGACAAGCCACTTACCTCAAACTGGCTCCAAAATCAACTTGAAACCACACTTTTTCCACGAGTATCCGAATCCAAATGACCCAAATCTATTCATTTCAATTACATCTATGTAAATAACATCTCAAGCAACTGATTCTACTAATTAATTTAAAGCTAAGACATGAATTTAGGTAAAATGACCAAAATGCCCCTCAGGCGAACGTGGTCAAAGCTCCAGGTTTGAACAAAAACTCGGTTACCCATTCCACCACAAACCCAAATATATGATTTGATTTTAAATCGGACCTCAAATTGAGGTCCAAATCCCCAATTTAAGAAAAAAAACCTAGGTTCTACCCAAAACCCCCAATTTCACCCATGAAAATCATTGATTTTAAGTGGAAAACATGTTAAATGATGTTAATGATTGAAAAAATTAAGTAAAAATTGACTTACAAATTATTTGATATTAAGTAAAAATTGACTTACAAATGATTTGAAAGAAGTTTTGTACTTGAAAAATTGCCTATGGAGTTTGGGTTTTGAAAGAATGGTGAAAAATGTTGAAAATTCGACTAAGTATAAAATTTGCTGAGCCTCAGATGTGGGAATTGCGAAGCTAGGTTCGCATTTGCGAACCCTTATCATTTTTCCATTTCTCACATTTGCGAAGGGAAATTCGCATTTTTGACCACCCTACTTTCGCATTTGCGAAGACTGAGATCGCATTTGCAATCAATGCCAAAAATCCCCTAGTTTGCAATTGCGATGCAAAGCTCGCATTTGCAAGCACGCAATTGCGAGATTATCTTCGCAAATGTGAAGACCACAGAGCTGAGCATACCAGATTTTACAAAGTTCAAAAAGGCAATCCGACACCTATCCAAAACTTACCCGAGCCCTCGGGGCTCCAAACCAAATATGCCCACAACCTCAAAAATATCCTACGGACTTTCCCGTGCGATCAAATCTCTAAAATAACATCATATACATCGAATAAAGACTCAAAACTCATGATTTCTTCCAAATTTTCATAAAACATCAAATTCTCATTTTAAGTCCGAAACACATCAAACGACGTTCGTTTTTCATCCAAACTTTATAGAAAGTGCTTAAATCATATATAAGACTTTTACCGGGCGCCGGAACCAAAAATGGACCCAATACTATATTCTTCTAATAAAATTTTATTTCCAATTTCCTAAATTATTTACAGAAAATAATTTCACACAAAAATACATTTCGCGGACTTGGGACCACAGAATTCGATTCGGGGCATACTCCCAAGTCCCATATTTTCCTACAGACCCTCCGGGACCGTCAAATCACGGGTCCAGGTCCGTTTACCCAAAATGTTGACCAAAGTCAAATTTATTCAATTTAATATCAAAATTAGCATTTTTCTCACAGAATTCATATTTAAGCTTTCCAGCTATGCGCCCGGTCTGTGCACGCAAATCGAGGCAACCGTAGATGAGGTTTTTAAGGGCTCAAAATTACAGAATGGGTAAGGAAACAAGTGATTACCCCCTTTGGGTCGTCATATCCTCCACTACTAAAACCGTAGTTTGTCCTCGAACAGACAAAAGAAAGAAGTACCTGAGTCGGGAAAAAGATGAGGATAACGGCTCCGCATATTAGACTCGGACTACCAAGTCGATGCCTCGGGAGGCTGACCTCTCCATTGGAAACGAACAGAAGGAAAACTCTTGGAACTCAAATGACGAACCTGCCGGTCTAGAATAGCTACCGGCTCCTTCTCATAAGACAAATCTTTGTCCAACTGGACAGTGCTGAAATCTAACACGTGGGCTGGATCGCCGTGATACCTCCGAAGCATGAATACATAAGAAATTGGGTGCAAGGCTGATAAGCTAGGTGGCAATGCAAGTCTATAAGCCACATGTCCCACTCGATCAAGAATCTCAAACGGACCAATGAACCTAGGGCTAAGCTTGCCCTTCTTCCCAAATCTCATCATGCCCTTCATAGGTGATACTCGGAGCAATACCCGCTCACCAACCATAAATGCTACTTCTCGAACCTTGTGATCTGCATAACTCTTCTACCTAGACTGAGCT
Source organism: Nicotiana glauca (assembly GCA_026770625.1). Taxonomy (NCBI): domain Eukaryota; kingdom Viridiplantae; phylum Streptophyta; class Magnoliopsida; order Solanales; family Solanaceae; genus Nicotiana; species Nicotiana glauca. The sequence continues at coordinate 22,316 of MU697329.1, read as the reverse complement.
GAACGAAGCCTATCCTGAATGATCTTGAACTTGTCCAAGGCCTCCTGAATCAAATCCGTACCTAACAACCGAGCTTCCCCCCAGCTCAAACCATCCAATCGGAGATCGATACCGTGTACCATATAAAGCGTCATAAGGAGCCATCTGGATGCTCGACTGGTAGTTTTTATTGTAGGCAAACTCCGCTAAAGGCAAAAAATAATCCCAAGACCCTCCAAACTCAATCACACATGCGCGGAGCATATCCTCAAGTATATGGATAGTGCACTCGGACTGTCCGTCCGTCTGGGGGTGAAATGTTGTGCTAAACTCCACCCGAGTACCTAACTCTTGCTGTATAGCTCTCCAGAATCGCGATGTGAACTGAGTACCTCTATCTGAAATAATAGAAACCGGAATACCATGTAGACGGACGATCTCCCGGATATAAATCTCTGCCAACCACTTCGATGAATAAGTGGTACACACATGAATGAAATGAGTGGACTTGGTCAGCCGATCCACAGTAACCCAAATGGCATCAAACTTCTTCAAGGTCCGTGGGAGTCCAGATACAAAGTCCATGGTGATGCACTCCCATTTCCACTCCGGAATCTCTATCTGCTGAAGCAACACACCCGGTCGCTGGTGCTCATACTTCACCTGCTGGCAATTGAGGCATCTAGACACATACCCAACTATATCTTTCTTCATCCGCCTCTACCAATAGTGCTGCCTCAAGTCCTGATATATCTTCGCGGCACCCGAATGGATGGAATACCGCGAACTATGGGCTTCCGCTAAAATTAACTCTCGAAGCTCATTAATATTGGGCACAAAAATTCGGCCATGCATCCTTAATACCCCATCATCTCCGATGGTCACATATCTGGCATCACCAAGCTGGACCTTATCCTTAAGGACAAACAAATGAGGGTCATTATACTGCCACTCCCTGATGCGATCAAATAGGGAAGACCGGAAAACCACACAAGTTAGAACCCGACTGGGCTCCGAAAGATCCAATCTCACAAACTGGTTGGCTAAGGCCTGAACATCCATCGACATAGGCCTCCCTAAAGTTGGTAAGTTTGCGAAACTCCCTAAACTCTCCGCCCGGCGACTCGTGGCTTCCGCCACCATATTGGTCTTGCCCGGGTGATACAGAATAGTAATATCATAATCCTTCGGCAACTCTAACCACCTCCTCTAACGCATATTTAGATCCTTTTTCTTGAACAAGTGCTGCAAACTCCGATGGTCAGTATAGATCTCACAAGGCACACCGTACAAATAATGACGTTAGATCTTCAAGGCATGAACAATAGCAGCAAGCTCAAGGTCATGGATAGGATAATTCTTATCATGTATCTTCAACTATGGGGACGCGTAGGGAATCACCCTACTATCCTGCATCAACACCGCTTCGAGGCCAACTCTCGAGGCATTACAATAGACAGTATAAGACCCCGAACCGGTAGGCAATATCAAAATTGGTGTTGTAATAAAGGATATCTTGAGCTTCTGAAAGCTCGCCTCACACTCCTCTGTCTTCTGAAAAAGGGCATCCTTCTGGGTCAATCTAGTCATAGGGGCTACAATCGATGAAAATCTCTCCACAAAACGACGGTAGTAGCCCGCCAAACCAAGAAAACTGTGAATCTCTGTAGCTGAGGATGGCCTGGGCCAACTCTGCACGGCCTATATCTTCCTCGAATCCACCTGAATGCCCTCACTCGAAACCACGTGGCCTAAGAATGCCATTGAACTCAATCAAAACTTACATTTTGAGAACTTTGCATATAACTTCTTCTCTTTCAGGGTCTGAAGCACGGTCCTCAGGTGCTTCTCATGATCTTCTCAACTCCGGGAATATACCAAAATATCAGCAATAAAAACAATAACAAACGAGTTGAGATATGACCTAAACACACTGTGTATCAAATGCACAAAGTTGTTGGGGCACTGGTCAGCCCAAATGACATAACAAGGAACTTGTAATGGCCATACCGAGTCCTAAAGGTAGTCTTCAGGATATCTGGCTCCCGTATCTTCAAGTGATGGTAACCTGAGCGCAAGTCAATCTTAGAAAACACCTGTGTGCCTTGAAGCTGGTCAAACAGATCATCAATACGAGGCAAAGGACAATAGTTCTTCACTGTAAACTTGTTCAACTAGCAATAATCGATACACATACGCATAGAACCATCCTTCTTCTTCACAAACAAGACAAGAGCACCCCACGATGAAACACCGGGTCGAATAAAACCCTTATCAAGCAATTCCCGCAACTGATCCTTCAACTTCTTTAACTCAGGAGGAGCCATACAATACGGAGGAATGGAAATGGGCTGAGTGACTGGCAATAGATCAATGCCAAAATCAATGTATCTAACAGGTGGAATGCTCGGAAGATCAGCTAGAAACACATCGAAATAATCCTGTACTACCGGGACTGAATCAACAGAGGGGGTATCAGCACTGACATCTCTCACATAAGCTAAATACGTGGAACACCCCTTCTCAACCATACGCTGAGCTTTAAGGAAAGAGATAACTCTACTGGGAGTGTAATCCAAAGTACCACTCCACTCAACGTGCGGAACACCTGGCATAGCTAGCATCACGGTCTTGGTATGACTATCAAGAATAGAAAAATTGGGCGACAACCAGTCCATGCCCAAGATGATATCAAAATCAACCATACCGAGTAACAATAAATCTGCTTTGGTCTCAAAACCATGAATAGTAACTAGACACGACCGATAAGCACAGTTTACAATAAGAGAATCCCCCAAAGGAGTAGAAACATAAACGGGGGCACCCAAAGAATCCCGAGGTACACCCAAATTTAGAGCAAAGTAAGAAGACACATAAGAATAAGTAGAGCTCGAATCGAATAGAACTGATGCCTCTCTGTGACAAACCAGTATAATACCTATAATGATGGAGTCAGAGGCAACAACCTCGGTACGAGCAGTAATAGCATAATATCTGGCCCGCCCCCTCTATCGAGGGTGACCTCTATCTCCCCGACCTCCGCCTCTAGTTGGCTGGGCAGATGGGGTAGCAGTTAGAGCTGTGATCATGGCCTGAGAACTTTGAGAAGTGTGTTGTGGCTGAGCGGTCTATGAAGATGCACCCCTACCAAGTTTGGGGTAGTCCCTAACCATATGGCATGTATCACCACACACGAAACAAGCTCTGGGAGGACGCGGTGGCTATGACTGACTAGGGCCAAGTCTGCTAGACTGACCTCTGGAAGCACCCCCGCGCAAGAGGCGCACTAGAAACTGGAGGTGCATAGTAAGGCTCCTGAGGTATAGGCGGAGCTGGAGCACTGCTGGCTGCTGGAAGAGCTGAATGAACGGGGTGACCCATATAACCTCTACCATGACGACATGCTGCTGGGGTACAGGCACCAAAATAGTGGCCCAACTCCCGAGACCTCTTGGCCTCCCTCTCCCCTCGCTCCCTGGCGAGCATACTCTCGATCTTCCTAGAAATGCTCACTACATGCTGATAAGGAATGTCCATCTCCAACTCTCGAGCCATGCTAGATCTGATGGGTGGGATAAGACCCTCAATGAACCTGCGAACTCTCTCACAAACTGTAGCAACCAAGGTCATTGCATGCTTGGCCAACCTGGTGTAGCGGATAGCATACTCCGAAACAGTTATAGCACCCTGGCGCAAATGCTCAAACTCTGTGTGCCATGCGTCCCTAAGACTCTAGGGGACAAAATCTCTCATGAACATATCTGTGAACTGGGTCCAAGACAATGAGGCAGCCTCGGCTGGACTGTCAATCTCATAAGTGCGCCACCAATCATAGGCGGCTCCCCGAAGCTGGAAGGTAGTGAAGGAAACCCCACTAGACTCTACTATGCCCATAGTGTGAAGAATACGATGACACTCCTCTGGAAATCCCAAGGCATCGTCTGATGCTAATGCACTGAATACTGGGGGATCATACTTCTTGAACCTCTCAAGTCTCCGCTGCTCGTCCTCTGAAGCAACTGACCTATACTCAGGCTGAACTGGCACTGTAGGAATGATCTCGGGAGCCTGGTCAACATGCACTCGCTGCTCAGGAGTGCAAAAAGTAGGAGTCTGTGCTCTTCCCCCGACCTGGGATGTGGCTGCAGCAAGGGGAAGCAACCCTGCCTGAGCCAAGGTGGTATACATACTCATGAATTGTGCCAAAGTCTCCTGAAGAGCTGGAGTAGTAGTGGCAGTAGTGGGTGTGCTAGTTGCCTGGGCTCCGGCTGGATATTCTGGTGGTGCCTTGGCGGTAGCTCGCACAGGTGCTCTGGTTGCACCACATGTGCGTCCTCGACCTCTACCCAAGCCCCGACCTCTAACGGCTGCAGTAGGGGGTGCGGGTGACTGATAGTCTCGAGTAGCACATGTCCTCACCATCTGTGAGAGAATAGAAGACATAAGTTTAGAATTGTGATGTCAAAATATCGCACGACAAGGAAATTAAATGAAGTGGAAATTTTCCTAACAGTTACATAGCCTCTCGTAGATAAGTACAGACGTGTGTGTACCGATCAGCGAGACTCTAATAAACCGGCCTGTGTTCCGTGACTCCTATGAACCTAGAGCTCTGATACCAACTTTTCACGACCTCAGTTCGCCCTCCGCGAACATGTCGTGATGGCACCTAGTCCCTATAACTAGGTAAGCCTACAAAGAGGAAAAACAACATAGCTTGCAGAATAATTAATTAAAACTTAACAACTAAAAGAAAACTGTATATAAATGTCGCTCGGCATGTACAACCCAAAAGCGCGGAAGTCTACAATATCATTTCAAAATCTGGAAACTCACGGTAACACAAGCTAGAGGAAAGTAATACAAAACTCTAACTCCAGAATGTCTAAAGCAAAAGTACGAAAGGAAAAGCTAACTGCTAAAGCTAGAATAAGATAGAGACTCCTGTTTCGCGGACGCGGCAAATGTACGTCGAAGTCTCTGCTAGATCTCTCCGCCTCGAGAGTGATACGCCTGGAATGAAGTACCTGGATCTGCACATGAAAAACATGCGCAGAAGGGGCATGAGTACACCACAGCGACACTCAGTAAATGCCAAGCCTAACCTCGGTTGGGTATTGACGAGAAAGGTTAGGGCCCTACTGAGATTAAGCATAATAATAAGTCTTGCAACAACATGAAATAAACAAAAGTAATGATTATAGCTACGAAATAAGATAGGTTATACAAGGGAACAATTAACATCCAGAGAATAAGATAACACAGAGTAAAACAGTTCAATATCAATACCAACAAAAAGGATCTCCCAGGATACCTTCCTGTAGTCCATTTCATCAACTGTCCAAGGAGCTCCCGGGGTACCGTCCCGTAGTCCATCATATGAGTATATTCGAAGGATCTCCCATGATACCGTCCCGTAGTCCAACTATCAATGTGCAGGGGGGACCTATCGGGAATCTAACCCGCAGTCCCAAAGTAAATGTGCAGGGGGATCTACCGGGAATCTTACCCGTAGTCCCAAAGTAAACAAACAAGGGGGGGGGGAGCTACCGGAATCCCACATCCGCAGTCCCAATGTAAATACGCAGTCACAACATGAAGATATTCAGAAATGAAGCTAAAAAATACAAGGTAACATGTAATTCTAGCCTAACATGCTTCACGTAATGCAAACAAAGCAACTTGAGCAAATAGGCAATATAGAACAACTAAGCATGTTTTTCTAGCTAACACAATCTATAATTGCAAATAAAATACAGCAGATAACGAGGAAACTTTGTCTACATATTTAAAGTAAAATTGGATTTTTCAACAATTAGCTCAAGTACGCATTTGTCACCTCACGTACAGGGCATTCAATTACCAAATATCATATCCTAAGGGGAAAGGTCCCCCACACAAGGTTAGACAAGCCAGTTACCTCAAACTGGCTCCAAAATTAACCCGAAACCACACTTTTGCCACGAGTATCTGAATCTAAATGGCGCAAATCTATTCATTTCAATTACATCTTGTAAATAACATCTCAAGCAACTGATTCTACTATATAATTTAAAGCTAAGACGCGAATTTATGTAAAATGACCAAAACGTCCCTTAGGCCAACGTGGTTAAAACCCGAGGTTCGAACCAAAACCCGGTTACCCATTCCCCCACAAACCCAAATATATGATTTGATTTGAAATCGAATCTCAAATTGAGGTCCAAATCCCCAATTTAAGAAAAAAAACCTAGGTTCTACCCAAAAACCCCAATTTCACCCATGAAAATCATTGATTTTAAGTGGAAAACATGTTAAATGATGTTCATGATTGAAATAATTAAGTAAAAATCGACTTACAAATTATTTGGAAGAAGTTTTGTCCTTGAAAAATTGCGTATGGAGTTTGGGTTTTGAAAGAATGGTGAAAAATGGTGAAAATTCGACTAAGTATAAACTTTGCTGAGCCCCAGATGTGGGAATTGCGAACTGGGGTTAGCAATTGCGAACCACGACCATTTGTGGGAATTGTGAAGATGGGTTCGCATTTGTGAAAGCTTATCATTTTGCCAGTTATCGCATTTGCGAAGGGAAAGTCGCATTTGCGACCACCCTACTTTTGCATTTGCGAAGACTGAGATCACATGTGCGATCAATGCCAAAAATCTCCTAGTTCGCAATTGCGATACAAAGCTCGCACTTGCGAGTTCGCTGTCACGACCAGGATTTCCCACCATCGGGAGTCGTGATGGCGCCTATTGTTGGAGCTAGGCAAGCCAAGCATTTAAACATTTTTGGATAACAACACAACAATAATAAAATAATGAGTCTTTAAATAAAAGCGGAATTCTTTTATTACAAAAATAACTGAAAACCCAAAATGCGGAAGTTAATATTTCTCTATCCAAGACTAGAGTCGCTATCTCATGAACCACTAAAGAGTGCTACAAACAAGTCTAAATAGAAAATACATAATGTCATTTCGGTAAAATGAAAACAAATTGAAAGTATGGAAAGGGACTTCGGCCTGCAAACGCCAGCTAGGCTACCTCGTAATTCCCTGGACTGAAGTCAGCTCCTGATCAATATACTACTGCTGTGGTCCAAAATCTGCTCCAGTACCGTGATCTGTTCAAAAAGCACAGAAGTGTAGCATCAGCACAACCGACCCCATGTGCTGGTAAGTGCCTGGCCTAACCCCGGCGAAGTAGTGGCGAGGCTAGACAGGACTACCAAATCAACCTGTGCAGTTCAATACATATATATGCAATAAAAGGAAAGAATATCGAAATTAAACAGTTAAAAGGGAGGGAAGCATACTATGGGGGAGTACAATCCGGATACAAAGTAAACAACTTAAGTAAGAAATAGGGCAATAACAATCATTAACAAAAGCAGGAAAATCAATAGTTGCACGACATCAACATTCGTGCTTTTACTCTCATTCTCACCAAAAGCAATCAAATCAAATGCACGGCATCACCCTTCGTGCTTTCTCTTGCATAACTCTCAATTCATAGCACAGAATGATCCTTCGTGCAATTATAGTCAAATCAGAGCATGGAATGTCCCTTCGTGCATAAGTAATCAAAACATGGCACGGAATGACCCTTCGTGCAAATATAATCAAAACATGGCACATAATGACCCTTCATGAAAATATAATCAAAACATGGCACGGAATGACCCTTCGTGCAAATATAATCAAACATGGCACAGAATGTCCCTTCGTGCATTATCACTCTTCCTCACCCAAACATCAATCACAACCAAACGGGCGAGGGAATAAGCAAATAATAAGAAATGTCCCGGCACGGAAAAACAAAATTAAACAGCTAAATCCTGGCAAGGGAGAAACAATAACAACTTTCACATCCCGGCAAGGGAGATAATCAATATACTCAAACCATCCCGGCAAGGGAATAATCATATCTCTTTCCATTTCTTACTCAATAGTTTTTTTTATCGTTCGAGCCAACACTCCAAAGAATTCACAATTCATAACAAATCCTCATACTCTTCACATTATGTAGAATTCATCAATTAGAATGGAAGAGTCCCAAAATATCAAAATAAGTACAAACAAGGACCCACGATCATGCTAGACACCGGTGTATAGATACTCATCACCATGCCAATACACCGTACTCGATCATTTAGCA
>MU697323.1:7804-30963 GCA_026770625.1 Nicotiana glauca | reverse complement strand
TATATATATATATATATATATATATATATATATATATATATATATATATATGTATGTCAAGCCTATGGGCTAGAGACTGAAAGTTGCAAAAAGAAACCCAGAATACTGTGTCTATAATAGCCTTTAAAAGTGTCACAAGCATTGTCGGGATAAGGCCCCGACTATACCCAAACTGTACAACAAAATTAACCATCCTATGACATCTCCAGGAAGAGGTGGAGCTTATCAACTCACAGTTGAACCCCAAAATCCTAGCAGAGGGTTCGATCAGAGTCCCTACCTGGACCTGCAAGCACGAAACAAAAATGCAGTGTCCCTAGGCAACGGGACATCAGTACGAATAAAAATGTACTGGTATGTAAGGCAGAAAATAGAATCATACATAGCTGATGAGAAAAAAAGGTAATAAAGTAATAGAGATACCACCTGACACTGAAACTTTGATAGCCTCCATGGCCGACATCCGACCTCATAGTTATCAAGTATGCATGGTATGGTCATGTAATCGTATGTCGTGAATACATATATATTGGTGCAAATGCATGACATACCCAACCAAATGCTATCACTGGCGGTCTCTTCCGGTAGCTAACCTGTATCATATTGCCAACTGGCCATCTGTACAATACATATAGTCTTTCGGGAAAATAGGCCCCTTACCTCTGATTATAGCTCGAACTATCCATGCATAATATGCTATGTATGATATGAACTTTGAATATATATAATAGTCCATAGCAAGAACTTAGTCAATCTTGTCTCATTGGTACTCTTATTCTCATAATCACTTTCGTATCACATACAATTATCTCGTGGAACCTCATATGTTTTTTTGAATAAGCTTGAAAACTTAGCCCGACTTTTAGAAAGATAACTTAACTCTAAATTTGTTCATAAAGTGCTTAAGGTACTTCCCTTAGTCCATATACTTGATTTCTTGATAATTAGTAAAAGAAAGTATTTCAAAAATCAAGAGTTTTAGTAGTTTAAAAATTAAAAAAATTATATTTGAGATTTTTGGAAACCGACGTGTCACTTTAGAGAATTTAAAATACACTTTAACGAGGAAGAAAGATTGATCACAAAAACTAAATGCGTTATTTTTTTTTTAAGTCACACAACCCAAAGACGACTAAGAATTCATATATAGACATATATAGTTAAGAAAGCCGACAAAATAACATATATATATGTCGAATACCCTATTTAATCGAGCAAGTGGAATATCAACCTAATAGCATCATGAAAATACTTCAGCTACGATCCCAATGCCTTTCAAAGAAGGTTTTTGTAGCAATAGAATAGTAAAATATCACATTTGATGCCTTAGGAATTTCCAAGAATTAATGCAAAAAGGAAGGACGGAGCTTAGCCTTAACATACCTTTCCAACGAACGTCCAAATGCCTGTAGTTCCTTCATGAAATTTGTTCCTTACGTCCTAAGCTTCAAAAATACTATATATATGCAGCTTATACGCACCTATAAGCAGTTCATAATTGAGTTTAAATCGGAAGATTTGCCATTGACCCTAACTTGATGAAATGTCCGTAGAACTTTGTAAAAACGATCATAAAAGAGTCCCAAGATGATTACTTTGGCAAATCAAGTATAAAGCCTGAAGAACCATCAAGAACAACAAATTTCTATATTCCAAAAACAGCTCCAAACACAGCTAATAGAAGGGGGAAATGATTGCAAAGCGTAGAGATTGAGTTTCTAGGCACGGGGCAAACTTTAATGGTAAATATCGTTAGAAACGCACCTTAATCACTCAATAACACCATGGAACCCTCTCTTCAGATTGCTCTCTATTTTGTGACTGAAATGAAATGTTTTGAGGTCTTCAAAGTCGAGTTTACCGACTTATGACACTTGTTTGACCCGACCCGACCCGATTCGCGACCCAGTTTCAGACTGGACAGTCCGGGGTAAAATAGTCATAACATTTTACTCTAATGTCCATTTAATGTGAGGTATTTTTGGTTGCAAACTAGACACATAGACCTTCGATTCGATAGGTTGTGGGTCCTATAACTCTTAATATTTTCGGAGAAATAATCGGATACATTTGACCCAAAGTTTAGAAAATTATTAGAGAAATTTACGATAACTTTTGACGACCTTTATTTCGCAACTTGCTTGACTCCAAAACATAACATATGACCAGTGTGATGTTATATCCAATCATATATACCTAATATAATCATGCCACGTTACGTATATTACGTAAGAGAAGAGAAAAAAAACATGGGGTCTCATAGCTCCGCCCCGGCACGGCTTCTGAAGTTGGTCAATTCTCTCCCGGGGAGAGGCAAAATCTCAATTATCGATGGGACCTCCTCGCGTTCCACCGCATCCACCCCTCCAGAGGCCTGAGTAGCATTTTTCGGTGCCGGAATTGTGACAGCAATATCGATGTGAGAGGAATCGCCTGCCATTTTGTCCAGATGATGCGGCAAAAAGACAAGGGGGCGAAAGGGTGAAAATTTTTAGTTAACTAAGGGCAATCAAAAACTTGGAGTGTTAGGGAGGAAGTATATCTATAGAATTCTTTTGAGTAAAAGGCAAAGAACTGTATCAGTTGAATGGTAAGTTCTTTCTATTTATAAGGGACATAAATCCCCCGAGCACGAAACCCAAAAGTCACAAATTGAACCTGATAGGGTACGAAACGTTTCAGTTCCCCGGGAACGTGTGTCATAATGGCGGTGACCACGAAATAACGCTTTGATGCCAAATAACATTTTAGTTTCGAAACACCCGCAACGATCCACAGGTATCGAAAGAACGCCAACATCTTGCCTAAAACTCAAGGAACATTACTAAGGAATGGGAAGTCAGATTTCACTCAAATTCATAGCAATCATAATCTGTCTGCCGGGCCCGACAGGGGACGACCCCGACAGACGGAGAGACTAACTATATTGGTCAAAATCTGATCATCACGATTGAGACGACCAACGTATAGCCCAAGTGACCGGGCAGTTAAAGACAACATAATCCACTATACATCCCATACTCAACAGTCGTCGAGTTAGAAGGGGCATTGTCCAAAAGAACGATCAAGGCATACTTGGTGCAAGAGACCGTCGAACCAAGTAAATGGCAAGAATTTCTCGACTATATATATATGGGAGAAACCCTCGATAAAGGAGGCTCTTTTTTCCTTTTTATCCCTCCCATGCTCTCATCTTTTAATCTAAAAAAGAAAGATGTAATCTGCAGAAGAACATGTAAAGTTATCTCACCTATCGATTGATGAGAATAACAATGATGAATTTCGATAAGATCGACCATATCTCTTTCATCCTATGCACTATCTATACTATTAGCTTTTCGATCTGGAATTTAAGGCCTGGCTAAGATTTACCCCTTATTTTCTTAGATTTATTTGTTCAAAAAGGTTCCGATATCTTTTGAGTCAAACAAGTACAGTGCCATATTTTACGAGACTTTGCTAAGGTTTTCGATTATGTGAGAAAAAGATGGTTGCACAACAATAACGAACTCAGTATATCATGTAACTGGTGACTGAGAAGGGCAGTATGTACGCAGACCTTACCGCTACCCAGAAGCGGAACTATATATATATATATGTATATACATCAAGGAATCCTTAAATAATTTACGTGTGCACCCTAAACACAAAAGCTGGGCAGAGGAGTTGGTTTAAGAAAGCTCTCAAAGTTCCTTCAATTCTTTGATGTCCCAAGTTCGAATCCTCTCTCCTACAACTTTTATAATTCAACTGTACTTTTACCTTTTCTTGAATTCAATAATTATTTAATTACTTAGTAGTCAACTAGTTATATTTTTATAACATCTCCTGAATTTAATTATAATTTGATACTTCTACATAATAATAAACTTAAAACTTAAATAAACTTTTTTTCAAATTCTCGGCTCATTCAAATGTCCGAATATTCATTAGCCCCCCACCCTCCACAAATAGATCAAAATCTTCTCCCTCCCTTCAATTTAGTTAATTCTTTTTTAGTTCTCTGCATCTCTTCTAAATTCGATAGTCTTATTTGGTGACGACAACGATGATTGTATTTGAGTCTCTTCTTCTTTGATTTTATTTGAGTCAGTGCCACGACCCAAATTTTCCACCTTCGGGAGTCGTGATGGAGCCTACTATTAGGAGCTAGGCAAGCCAATTATTAATTACCTCTTTTAGCAAATATCAACAATTTTAAAAAAAAACATTTAATAATAAAAGTGGAAGTCTCGATAGAAATGCGGAAATTCCAATAACAAACTCTACCCAAGATTGGTGTCACAATACTCATGAACTTCTAAGATTACTAAATACAATAGACTGAAAGAAGTCATAATCTATTTGTTTCGGTACAAACTGAATAAGGATAGAGGAGATTCCGGGCCTGCGGACGTCAGCGAGGCTACCTCAGTATCTCTGGACTAAAGGTCTACTCCCAATCTACTGTCGTTGTCCAGTAACTGCTCCAACACCGTGATCTGTGCAAAAGAGCACAAAAGTATAGCATCAACACAACTGACCCCATGTGTTGGTAAGTGTGTGGCCTAACCCCGACGAAGTAGTGACGAGGCTAGGACCGAACTACCAATCATCCTGTGCAATTTTATATATATATATATATATATATATATATATATATATATATACACACAAACAATAGAGTAGAAACACAGAAATTAACCAGTCAAAGAAGGGGAAACATCTGTAGGGGCTATAACAGTCCAGATATAGAATCAATAAATAAGGAATGAAACTGTAAAACTACCATATCAACGAGAGTAAGAAAACGACGGATGCACGGCACCACCCTTCGTACTTTACCTCAAAAAAATGATGGCACAGAATGATCCTTCGTGCATAAACACTCATATGATGACACAGAATTATTCTTCGTGCATTAGTATTCATATCCTGGCACTGAATGTTCCTTCGTGCATTAGTAATCATATCATGACACAGAATATTCCTTTGTGCATTAGTATTCATATCATGGCACGGAATGTTCCTTCATGTATTAGTAATCATATCATGACACGGAATATTCCTTCGTACATTAGTATTCATATCATGGCACGGAATGTTCCTTCATTCATTATTAATCATATCATGGAACGGAATATTCCTTCGTGCATTAGTATTCACATCACAATTGTGCACGGCATCACCCTTCGTGCTTTATCACTCTTCCTCACCCAAACAACAATCACAAACAATGGGGCGAGGGAATAAACAAGCAAAAATAGGAATCCCGACAAGGGAACAATAACAACAATTTCAATATCCCGGCAAGAGAGAAAAGTCTACCAAATAGCAAAATATCCCGGCAAGGGAATAACCAATAACTCATTAGCTTTCTTTCGTTCCTTACTTTATACCTCACTTTATCACTTGAGCCAATGCTCCCAAGAATTTCATAATCTAATATACCTTTTTAATTCGTATCACAACCGAGCTAATACTCCACGAAAATTAAATGATCATAATATTTTTCACATGTTCTTTACAATAGATAGAAATCCTCAATGAAACATGGAATTCACAAAAAAATCATGATAATCACATTTTAAGGACTCACAGTCATGCTAGACACCAATGTATAGATACTCGTCACCATGCCTATACACCGTACTCGACAATTAGCAAGTAGCAAACTAGACTCAACTCCTATTCCCTCAAGCTAAGGTTAGACCGAATACTTACCTCAATTTTTACAGTTAAATCAATCCACAACGACCGCCTTCCCTCTCGAATTCGGCTCAAACTCAATCAAATCTATAAAATAACGACTTTACAACATTAATATAAGATAAACAAATCAAACTCGATGCCTAAATATAGTTTTCTAAGCTTTCTTCCCAAAATTCCAAAAATCGACCCCCGGCCCGCTTGGTCAAAACCCGAGGTTCGAACCAATTTCATATCACCCATTCCCCCACGAGCCCGAATATTTAATTTGTTTTTAAATTCGACCCCAAAACGAAGTCTAAATTAAAGAAAATTGAAAAGCCTTAATTCTACTGATTTCCCCCAATTTCCACCCTAATCTATGTGATTTAAGCTTAGAATTTCAGTAATTAATGAAGGAAAATGAAGGAAATGAGTGGGGATTTACGAACCCAAGTGGTCTTGAAGAATGGGAGCTTCAATGGACTCCTAAAAGCTTGGGGAAGAAGAGAGCTCGTGAGAATTTGAGTTAACCCCGTATGCACTGCTTCTGAACTTTAAAAAAAAATCACTGGGCGAATTTGTTCTACGTGTTCGAGACATGGAGGTCGCGTTCGCGATGAATGGGGCAGAAAGGCATCGCGTTCGCGAGGGAGGGCTGGAACGCGAAGAGTAAAGATACGGGGGTCCAAGGTTTACTCTACACGAACGCGTGAGGGGTGCGCGAACGCGTTGAAGGAAAGGGGATGGGGTCCTGGGTTGGCCTATGCGAACGCGGGGACTGTTCCACGAACGCGAAGAAGGGGAAACTTAAAGGTACGCGAACGCGAAGAAGGAAAACATTGTTCAACTGGTGCAATTTTCTTAAGTTCAAAACCACACCGAACACCTCCAAAAACCCTCCCGAGCCCTCGAGGCTCCTAACCAAATACACACACTAACTCAACGACATCCTACGAACTTAACCATGCAATCAAATCGCCAAAATAACATCAAAATCAATGAATTAAACCTCAAAATCATCACTTTTTCATCAAACTTCATAAACTTTCATTTTTAGAGATTTAGGTCCGAAACACGTCAAATGACGTCCGATTTCAATCAAATTTCACAGAAATATCCTAAATCACATATAAGACCTGTACCGGGTGCCGAAACTAAAATACGGGCCCGATACCTGCACGTTCTAATCCATTTTCATTTCAAATTTCCATATTAATTTCAGAAAAATAATTTCTTTTAAAAATTTATTTCTCGGGCTCGGGGCCTCGGATTTCGATTCCGGGCATAAGCCCGAGTCCTATATCTTTCTACGGACCCTTCGGGATCGTCAAATTATGGGTCCGGGTCCGTTTACCTAAAATATTAACCAAAGTCAACTTTAATCATTTTAATACCCAATTTGCAATTTTTCACAGAATTTAACACATAAGCTTTTCCGGCTACGCGCCTGGATTGTGCACGCAAATCGAGACAACTAAAAGTGAGATTTTCAAGGCCTCGGAAGTGCGGAAAAAGGGAGAAAACTGGTGATGACCCTTTGGATCGTCACAGTCAGTTTTTTCATATCGAAAATATTACGCTAGAAATATATTACAAATATTTGTGTTTTCAATTTATGTAAATTATACCTAGATTAACAATTGACTCTTGCATCATTTTAAGGAGAAAACGTTAAATTATATTTCAGGTAGGTACGTAACATACTATATTAGTTAAGGAGAAAAGGTTTTTATTGATTCAATATTAATTTAGTCATGTTGCTTACATATGAATGGTCAATTGGAGCTGCCGATTATTGAAAATAATTTGCCTAAAAAGTGAAAATAGAAGAAATATCCTTCTTTGATTGAGAAGGAAGGATCCTTCTGTGATTGAGAAGAAATATCTTTAGGTGATTGAAGAAAATATTATTTTGTTTGGAATTGTTATATTTAGGACATTCTTGTTCTTATGAATTTAGATAACGTATTCTTGGCGAAGTTTAATTCTTTTCACTCAAGTTATAGTTTTAAGCGACAAATACCTCTCATTTTATAGATGAGTTTGATGTGAAATCACATAATTCCGGCTCTGATATGAGTTGACGATGTACTTTATGTTATGTTAGTACCAAATTAATGATATTCGATAATATCGAAGTTTGTATTTTGATGATATTTATCATTATCATTAAGTTTTTATAGACTTGAAATCGAACTTTATCGCTATCTGGTGCTTGGTATACTAAAGATGGTGCCCCTGCTATGCTCAAATCCTAAGTCCGCCTCTGCCGCTACCTTATACAGGTACGCCTGTTTTCAATAGGCATTCGGCTCAAGGAAAAAGATGGATGCACTAGCTCTTTGTTAAAAACATACACGATAATTATTCCTTGTATTGAAGAAATTAAAAGAACTTCTGCATTATGAACAAGCTTAAATATTCTCCAGTATGAGAATGTATAGGGCACTCTGATAGAGTGGCCAGAAGATTTGTTCATTTCATTTTCATGAATTCAATAAACATTAATGTCAAGCGCATTTATCAGAGTACTCTAGGAATGATGAAAAGTACAAAGATATATGAAACACAAGGAAGATCTGTAGCTGCCTTTGTTGTCACTTTCAACTATGGGGTAATATACATGAAGTAGATGGAGGAAACGTATCAACCAGATCGTATGTGGACACCAACGGCGACTATCAAGATGGTATATATACAGAAGTATAAGATAGCATGAACTAGGATGGCAATTCCGCTGGTGTACATGTTCCCAAATTCGATGACTCTCGTTC
The DNA here is from genome assembly GCA_026770625.1 of Nicotiana glauca. NCBI lineage: Eukaryota > Viridiplantae > Streptophyta > Magnoliopsida > Solanales > Solanaceae > Nicotiana > Nicotiana glauca. Next base: position 22,519 of record MU697323.1, on the reverse strand, counting down.
TTGCTGGTAGCTGGCATAGGAGTCCGGGTGACAATAAGATGAACATCACTACTGCCACCACTACTGGTCCCCAATCTACTACCATTTCTACTCTCTATCTCCGTCTCACTATTTTCTCTCTCAGAGTAGTTAGCCTTAGTTCTCTCTCTGGTAGTATTTAGTTCTGGTGTTTGCAAATGGGGAGCAAGAGATTTAAGGCAAATGTAGTGATTTTGCTTAGTGAAGAAGGAGAAAGGGTGCTAAACTTGAGGGTGAAAAGCAGGCTGTGTGAGGTATTGTGTGGTAGTGGAGACTTTGCTTTATGGAAGTAGACAGAAAATAATCACTTTTGTGTATAATTTTCCAATAATTGAACAATTTAAGGTTTCTTTTTGCCTTTACTTTAAACATTTTATTTTCATCAAAGTAGTATTCTTTTAAAAGTATTTGAGAAAAAAGCAGGTGGTGTGGGTAGAAAGGCAGATAATGCTGAAGCTTAATAGGTTGTTGAATGCTTTATTTTTGGCTTACATATTCAAGATGAGCTAACAACGCACATTCATAAAAGGCTTTGATGATCAAATCAGATAAGAAAGTAAATAATCAAAGCTGTGGATAAGGCAAACCTAGTTGAATGATACAACAACTTTGCTTTCTATTTGGTAATGTGCTTGCCTCTTTCACATTAATTTGTTGTTCGTCTAATTCTCTTTTGATCATGCACAAATTAAAGGTAGTAGGGACACCAAATATGCAAATGTGATTGTCAAATTCATCCTACCTGAAGTAGCCATCGCCCGTTCTTAACAGAGGTGTGGCCTGTTAAGTTCACTATCTTCTGCTGAAGAGACTGAAACCTCCTCACGTTACTCATCAGACAGTACTGACATGGCTGATTGGGGACCGGTGTTAATAGCAGTGGTGTTGTTTGTGCTGTTGATTCCTGGACTTCTGTTCCAACTTCCAGGAAACAGCAGGTCAATAGAGTTTGCCAATTTTCAGACAAGTGTAATATCCATCTTCATCCATACTATTCTCTACTTTGCCTTAGCATCTATGTTCCTTATCGCCATTGGAGTTCACATTTATTTCGGGTAATATACTCCGTCAACAGATCCATCTTCTCCTAAAGGCAAGTTTCACTTCATTTGTTAGTTCTATCCAGATGTACCTGTAACTCCTATGATTTAGTACATCACAACTAACAAGCATGAGAAAGCATAAGAAGTGCTGATCATCAAGCCAAACACTTGATCAACTTCATTACAAAATCATCAGGTCATCATTCACAATACTAAAGATATAGTGAAGTTTACATGGCATGTGAATAGGCTGTCTTCTTGCCCACTCTTTAACAGCAAAACTGATCATCTTTCAGATTCTGTAATCAAGAGTTCTCAGCCGCACCCAGGGGACGAGGCAGAAGCCGAGCTACGTGTTCGGGCAGTAGTTTTTGTTCAAACAATGTATTTGTATTAAAAATTTCATTAAATATATAATACAAATATTAAATTTAGAGCCGTGTCACTATAGCACATGAAGTATCAGCAATCAAAAATCCAGGACCCATAAGGTTGAAATCTTGGCTCTAACTGCACATCTGAAAACATGCAGATAGTTGTAATCTTTTACTAGTTTTTCCATTTCTCATACAGAATTTAAGCAATTGCAATAAGTCACTCTTCCATTACAACTACTACAACATATGAAGAAAAAAAAAACATGCAACAAAGAGCAAAATGAACCAGATATTCTATACCAAGAAAATAATAATAATAATAATAATAATCTGACTTACTAAAAGCTGTATATAATTCCGAAAAACAAGCTCTTTATTGTGACAATAGCTCAATGATATATCTTTGGTAATTATCAGGTGATCAAGGGGTTCCTTTTTGATGAATAGATGAGATTAGGATGAAAAATATCATCTCATTACCTCTCTCTAACTATATTACAAGTTCAACATCTATAAAGATAAACTTTTTACTTGGGATCATTTAAGTCAATTTAAATTTTCTAAATCTCACTTCAAACTAATTTGAGTCAAATGTATCTATATCTATACTATATTAAAAGGACGAAGGCCCTTAGCGAAATATCGTTCGTTTTTTTTACCTTTTAAAAATAGAGTTCACACATGATAAAACAGTTATTTTCTTAATTTTCTAATATTTAGGAATTTGGAATCAACTAAAATCTTAATTATTAAATTTTTCCTTGTTTGAATTATGTAAAAAGTCCTAACATTTAGACAATTTTTTTCCTTAATTAAAAAGTCCTAATATTTAGGATAAATCCTTTCCTTCCCATTGAATTTTAATTTGACGTATAATTTGAAATATGTCCGGACCCGTAATTTGACGGTCCCGGAGGGTCCGTAAGAAAATATGAGACTTGGACGTATGCCCGAAATCGAATTCCGAAGTCCCAGCCGAAAAATGCATTTGCTTCTAGATTCTTGTTTCCTTCTTAGGCGCGTAGGAGAATAGAAAAGGTTCACAAAGAAGTTAATAACTCTAAGATTATGATAGGCAGAAAAATGTGTGTAAACAAAAATTATGCAATTTTATACGTGAAAAAGTAGGATCTAAGACTATGATTGGCAAAAAATCGTTTAATTTTTTTTATGGAAGCACAAAATAAATACGATAATCATAATAATGTTTTAAAATAAACAAAAAGATATTTTTGTAAATTTTATCATAATAATATTTTTTGAAAATATAAAATATTAAAATATCTTATTTTTTATCTAACCAGCTTTACTTTTAAAAAGTTTCCATTTAAATGAAAAGTAATTACAGGCACACAAGAAAACTAAATTGCTACATTCTAATTTTATATTTTTCATCCTATTAGGATAGAATTAATATAGTCCTTTTAGAATCCATCAATTGTAAGTAATTTCATTACAATCATAGGCTCTTGTTTTCACAAAAAAGATAACATCCATATAGAGTTATGTGCTTGGACAAAGAAAGAAAACTCTATTCAAAATTAAAAAAAAAAAAAGAAGTATGGAAACAACTATTATACCTTAATCATAAACAAGTTAAGGTACTACTTTAAGCAAAATATAGTAGTTGAATTCTAATTTTGCAATAATATTTTATTCACTACTAGAAAAACATCAATTTGTGACCGAATTTCCCGACTGAAAATGAAATAGTCGCTAATGGGACTACTTTTGCGACCGCCGTAGTCGGAAAGGGATTGAATTTTTATTACTTAATTTTTTTTTAAAATACGATTATTATTCTGACGAAGGCAGTGAGAAAATAGCGCGCTAACTTCCCGCCTTGACTTTTGCGACTGATTCGGTCGGACATTAAAAAGTCAAAAATTTCTTTTGACCCACTAAGCGATTGCGTCGGTCGCAAAATTAAAATTAAAATGATAAAAGTATTTTAAGCGGGTTTACGACTACGGTGGTCACTAACATTAATCTAATATTTCACATACGAACCCTATTTTCCCAATTTCCTCTATCTCTCTCTGCTTGCTGATAACCCCTCCCTCTCTCTGCTCCTCGCCGATAACCCATCTCTCCCCAAATTTCTGAAGGTAAATCACTAATCACTCAGCTCTCTCTCTTTCTTCTCATCCTGTAAGTTTTTTTTCCCTTTCCAGTTTAATTTTTTCGTTCATCTGAATATCTTCCAGTTCGCTCAAGCCGTTGCCCTCTTTCGTCGATCCCAGCACCGTCGACGACTTCTCTGGTGAGTTCCCTTTCCACCGGGGACACTCACACACTATCTATCTTTCTATTTCAGATTTCTCTTTCATTAATGTTTGGTTTCTTTTAAAATAGAGTGTTTGGTTTAATAATTTACTAGTATTAAACTTCAGAATATGTATGTGTGTGTATTGATATATTTTGTTCTTCTGTTGTATTCTTTTTATCCACATGATAGAATATATGGAGTTCTATCAGATTTTATGTTATTACACCAGAATAATATAATCTGTTCTACGCGTTATCCTCTGCTGACCATTTGTTCATTTGTATGTCAACTTTCTGTTGCTGTAATGAGTTTTCAGCCTAAATCTGTAGTTGAAGCATCGTTGTCTTTGAGGACAAGCATTTAAAAAAGAAAAAGGATGGGACAAGAGAATGGGTCGAGCCGCGTGCTGCAAGAGTATATGTAAGATCCTTCTATTTCCTTTTTGTCTCTTCTTCTTTCTTCTTCTTCTTCTTTGATTTGTTGGGGTTGATGATTCTTTTAGTCATAAGACAAGGACCTTACACAATCTATGACTTTTATACTATATTTTATATATGTTACAATTTACTTGAGGTTAATTAGCTCAATCAACATGTTGTTTTTCCTTTTGAACCAACTAGTGAAGAGTTAGTTCTTGATTTTGCTATAGGACTAAGCCCCTTTCCAAATCTTCAGTGATTGCTGATGCATATACTTCTCCCAGCATATAATCTCTTAAGATACCTGCTATTAAAACGGCACAATCCATTTTCTAACTACTGCCAGATATTTGATAAGGATATAGTAGTATTAAAAAGGCGAAATACATAAACAGCCCCTTCAAGTTGTCCAAAACGATCGGTTGAACACCTCAACCGAGACTATTTCCAGTTAAACACTTCAAGTACTTACAAAGTATATCAAGTAAACACTTTGCGCTGACATGGCGAATCAATTGTGTCTCACTACAAATTGAGCGCGTAAGGACATAAATTGTGTTCTTTTTTTTTTATTTTCAGTTTAAAAAAATAACCTTTATTTTTGTGGACCCACATATCTTCATCTTTACTTTCCCTTCTTCAAAAAACAAAATCACCATAGATGAAAAACAAGAAAACCCAAAGCAAACCAATTCTTTAAATGACATGTAGGTTTTTAGAAACAAATACTCTTATTATAAAAATAAAAATTAAACCTTCTTCTTTCCGATAGAAGCCGGCTGATCTCCGGCAACGAAGCTATCCCAAAACCACCATAAAACCAACCGAGATCTAACGGTGAAAAATATTAGAGATCCAAATTTGCAGAAGCTATCCCAAAACTACCATAATGAGATCTAACAGTCTCGACTGGGAAATCAACATTTTTCCACCAAATACTCAAATCCAAACACTAATGAAATTCCTTCATTTTAGCCAAGAACCTTAAGCGCCGCACAAGCTCCATCGTATCTCCTCCCTAGTCACCGACCAACATCTCTTTTTATCGTCTCAAATTCTTTTGTTGTGCTTTGAAGTGCAACTATGGTGGAAGAAAGAGCCATCCATGTGCGAGTGCAGAAATGCATGTTTCCTCCATCTTCAATCTTTTGTTGTCTTTTACATAGAGGATGTTTTTATGACTTTTCAGTTTGAAAGCAGATGAGAATATTGTGAAATACTTAAGCACACTTCTTCTCCTCTCTGTTATTAACAACAGCAGAAATTACATGTCCTTCCACTTTTGCTTCGATTAAAAGGAGAAAGAAAATGGGTGAAAAAGATTGGAATTTTTTTCCAGTCGAGATCTAACGGTGGAGTCGAAGGTCCTACTCGATTTGTAATTTTATTGAGTGGTAGTATAAAAATTGGCAGTTTAGGTGAGGTTTCTGTGTATTTTCGTTGGTGTGTAATAATGGTGGTTTGAGTTGGAGATGAAATCCAGTGTTCTTAGGGGAAGGAGGAACGCTGGTTAAGGAGAAGAATATTTTTCTTTGTAAATATTTTTTTTTGTTAATTACATGTGTCAAATTCTTATGATCAAATTACACGTGTCATTTTTTGATAGGTTCATTTGCCATGTCATCGTCAAGTGCAACTCACACATATTGCATGATGTACTAAGATGTTTACTTGACCTACTTAATAGTCACTTGAAGTGTTTAACTGGAAATAGTCTCAGTTGAGGTGTTCAACTGACCGTTGTGGACAACTTGGAAGGGCCGTTTATATATTTCGCCTATTAAAAATGAGACAAAGCATGTGTCTTTAACTATTAGGACTTTTATTTGTTGTTTTATGCAAAGTGAGCTGTATTATAAATATAAACCATACAAGAAATTAAAGTGGTTCACTCAACCCAAGGTATACCAAAAGAAGAGTGGATTCTGAGAAGAGAGTTGTCTATTTCATATTGTAACCCTTTGAAATTATTAAAAATGGAGTTATTCAAGAAATTATTATGGATGCTCATGGTGAAATTAGGATCTTCCTCCCATGAGTATTAGTTGCTGACTTGCTGACTATGAAATTTTTGTACATGATAGTGAAGGTGTTGTGCGTTAGACTGTTCAATTTTTTTTTATATGTGTATGGAATTTAATTAAATTTAGTGAATGTTTTCATCTTGTATGTGAGTTCTACAACTGATTTTTGAATAATAATGAGTTCTTTCATGAATGAATAACATATATGTATGGATTGATATTAATATATGTATCGAGTTTCATTTGTCCTTAATCCAGTACTTAGGTATGGAACTAAGTATTAATGCAACTACTCCAAGTAATAATATTAATGCAACTACTCCAAGTAGTAAAGGCAAAGGTTTTATAGCAGAAGTCAGTTCCATGGACTCTGATTTCTCTCAAAATTACTTGCTTAATTCTGGACATATCGGATCATCCAATGCTACATCTGTTAAAGGATTCCAGTTCCAAGGAATATATAATACAGAAAATCCTCAATTGGGTTGTCATTATCATTGGAATCTTAACGACAACCACTGCAATTGCATGCATTTAGGAGCTTCTAATCTCCAACCATTTTGAAAGAATGATAAAGTAACTCTAGTAACTTTATATTAGAACTGATCAGGACAGGTAATGTTGTTTTAGATAACAATAGAGAATGAAAGATGCATCATTTTATTGAAAATTCATTTATGGTGAAGCTTGAGTCATTGAATCATTGTTGCTTGTTAGATCTTGAAGTGGAGCTAGTAGTATCACCAATATAGCAACCACACTGAAAACTACTCGAGCTGTTTTTGGTCATTTTGGAGCCTTTCTTGAATGCAGTACTTGCTTTTGATTTTCATTGCTAATTTATTTTGTGAATGCATGCAAGAGCTATTGTTGGCCCAGCAAATGATAGTAGTATGACACTTTCGATGGGGATTGCTTGAACTAATGCTAAACCTGCTTTCCTTTTCTTCCTTCAACTTATTGTTTGTGTTTTAAGTGGCTTGTGGAGGCACAGTTGACATTGTCACCTCATTGCCACATGAGCTTACGCATCATTGTACTATAAAATTAGCACTCATAAGCAACGACATTTGCTAACATAATTGACTAAGCAAGTACTAACAGGCCATGTGAAAACTTTCATTGTTTGTCTCCAAAATGGGTACTCTATTTGAATATCTTTTCGGTTTTCATTTTAATTTCAGGAAGCCGATTAGAAACATTTTGAGGAATGCCTCCTAAGTCAACCCGATTCCGAGGATGGTAGATCAACCCAAGTGTCACTCAATGATGTAGCTTCAATATGGACGCAAGTGGTTGGTGGCGCAAAGAAAGGTAGAACCTACGGTCTTGGATCACAATATTCTGTAGGTCGTTCTACTACATTGTTGTCTGGTGATGCTAGTTATTCGCAAGATCACGAAGTGGTGGAAGCATTACGAAAAGAAGTTGAAGAATTGAAGGAGGAACGGAAAGAAGATCGCGTAAATTTTAACAAATTGCAGAGTCTAGTGGAGAAATTTATGAGCGAACGTCCATTTGCTCCTTCGAATGGCGAGGATGGCCGGGATAATGAGTTTTAGTTTGTTACGGTTATTGATGTTTGAGATATTATTATTTGTTATAGTTGGATGTTTAGACTTGGTAATATTTACACTTGACTATGATTGTAATATTTTACACTAGATTGAATTGTGCCAGAATGTTTAACTCTTTTTGGATGTTTTAGTTACAAATATTTATGTTTTGCATTTTATGGATTTGATTAGTTGCAATGGTGGATTGATTGGTTAGCATGGTAGAATAATTGGTTATTGTATATTTGAACTGGTAGGTGGTGTTGCTTTAAAAGAGCTGGAATTTGGCAAAAAATTGCCAGTTTTCCGACTTATTTCAAACTATAGTAGTCGCAAAATGCATCAAAATATTCTAGATTCAGGAACATCTGCGACTACTGTAGTCGAAAATACAAATAAATAATTAAATTTGCGATCACTGTAGTCAAAACAATAAATAAATAAATAATTTTAAATTAGATTTGCGACCACAGTAGTGGAACAACTCAAATAAAATTAAATATTATTATAATTATATATACCGTTTGCGACCGAAGTAGTGGGAAAGTTAATATAAAATTAAAATTAAATTTAACCTGTTTGCGACCGCGTCAGTCAGAAACTTTACCACATTTATTAGTCATTTTTTATTTTTACTTAGCGACCGCTGTAGTCACAAATTAGGGACGGATTCAGTCGCAAACTATTTCAGACCAGCTATTTTGCGACTACGACTTTTCGGTCTGAAAGTAGTCGGAAATTAACATTTTCTGACCGTTTTTGCAGTCCCAGAATAGCCATTTTCTAGTAGTGATTATTTTCTAATATGTTAGAACAATTCCTATCATATTTCTTATTGATTCAAAAAATTAAAATTTATATTTTCCTTGTGAGAAAAAAAAAATACGTCTTCTATCAGTTGGTTAACCCTAATTGTATCTTCTAAAAGAAACTTAAGAATATTTAGCCTCCATGCATAAACCTTTTTAGAATTTTTTTTAATTTTTCAAGAGTTATAATCTAAAGTTTGTTATATTGGCCGAGATTGATTAAGGATTTATATATTATAGAATTTATTCTTTATTGAGTTAACTAAATAATATGACTAATCATTATTTTCAGGATTTTATATTATTTATTTTTATTTTATTTTGTGCACAAATTTGAATATAATATTATATAATTTTTTAAAATATACTCGTTGAGACGGAATACACGTGCAACGCACGTATCCTCAAACTAGTATATATAAAATCCTTGCCCTTTTTTTATTTTTTAAATATTGTAGTGTTTCCGATAATCACGATTGGAGAAAAAATCCGGGACTGAAATTTGTCACACAAAGGTTGGAAAAATAACACTGTATAGCTGCTGTAAAAATAATAACCAAAAAAATATATAAAATTTGTATACTTTTTGTCTATATATATTGTATGTTATATACAAAAATTATACATAAGTTTTATACACTTTTTCGACTACTAAATATAAATAGTTTCTGGCGCGGGCTAAAAGTGATAATACCCTAAAATTTAGGCTTGTATCTGGTGGGCCCGCCTCAGCAACCCAATCTCTCTTTGGTTACATTTTCAGTGGGCCTGGGCCTAATTCGAACTAACAAGGCCCAGTTACCAAATCCCTTTTTCAACACTCCAATTCAGCGATTTGACAAATTTCTTCTCCGAGCAACCCTTTCTCCGGTTCTCCTACAGCCAAAACCCCTATATATCGAATATTAGCATCATTATCATCGTATTCCCTAGATTACGAGCTCTGAGACTGAAATACCCATCTTAAAAATGGCGTTAACGAACTTTATACTAACGGTGGTCGGAGTTAGCGCGGCGATATTATTGCTGAGGAGCGATGTCAAACAGTCTGCTTCCATCTTCAAGCGTAACGTCCGTCAAATTCGCCATTGGCTCGAGGAAGAGTCTTCCTCCGCCGCCAAGTATGCCCTTACACTTCCCTTTTCCCTTCAATATTTTTTGCTTATCGAAACTGCTGAGCTGTAATTCTCATTCATTGATAAGAACGAGACCTTTATTACAATGGAATTGCAAAGAATCAGTTTGCATTCCCTTAACTAACTTTCGTTCCCTGTAAACAACTGTCCTTCCAAGTTGAATTAACCACTAACTAACTAATGCTGACGTGGCATCTTCGAGCTTCTTCTCCAGCTGCTCTATCTTTTATTATTCTTTGATCCTTCTCTTGCAAATGCCACTGCAGCTAGACTGAGCTGGAATTGGGCTCAACTTTGCTACATTGAGCTGATTCAGTAACTCCTCTAGAGACAGAGCCAGGGTTTTAATTTTATGAAGTTTATGAGTTCTTAATTTGCCACGGAACCCATAGCTCGTCTTAGTTACTTGGTCCGCAATTAAATATTTTTACATATTTGATGGATTTCTAAGTACAAATATAGTGTTTACGCAGAAGTGATTGGGTTCGGCCAAACCCGCACCCAATGCGCTAGCTTCACCTCTGCCTCCTGCATCATTATCCCTCCCTTGCTGGTCCATTGGCATCATCACACTATGCAATATACTGGTAGCTTGAAAACAGTTATTACGAAACTACTTTGCAAATTGGTGTTTTTGGAGATATACAAATGAAGTGTCCATGTAATGAACGGACTGAAGTTCTGTCAATGAAGCACGTAAATAATTCCAAAAGTCTATAACCACCGCTTATTTGATGTATGTAACACACTACTCTTACATGTTATGTCTCTTAATCTGTATCTTTTTTTCCAACTAAGAAAAAAGTGCGTTTTTTTTTGGTTCCTGGGCAAAATTATAGCTTTTGGGGTTTTTAATAGGTTATCTAGATGCCAGTGGTATTGAATGTTCTTGGTGATTTCAAAAGCAACAGTTTGCTTCTGAAGTTTATTTTATTTCTCGCTTGGTAAAGTCTAAAGAGTGATATAAAAATTGGAGTTCTAGGCAAGTCAAGTCAAGTAAACTTCAGGTGGTTTTTCTTTCCTGCAGCCCTTATAGTTTTGTTATCGTGATATCTTCTCTTTTTTCATTGTTCCCGAGGATGTTTTGGGGAATCTTCTCCTGTGCTGCAAAGACTGGCAGTCTGGCATTACAGTTTCAGCTGTGGCTCATACTTTTATAGTCAATTTATTAACATGTAATTTACAACAACAACAACAACAACCCAGTATAATCCCACTTAGTAGGGTCTGGGGAGGGTAGTGTGTACACAGACCTTACCCCTACCCTGGGGTAGAGAGGCTGTTTCCAAATAGACCCCCGGCATCCTTCCCTTCAAGAACTTCCCACCTTGCTCTTGGGGAGACTCGAACTCACAACCTCTTGGTTGGAGGTGGGGGTTGCTTACCATCATAGCAACCCCTCTTGTCTTTAACATGTAATTTATGATGAATAATATTTGAAGTTTATCAATCAATTGTAGGTTTAGGATCTATAGCTTTGGCTTTATCAAATAAAAAAAATGGTTAGCTTTGTTTCCTTTCTTTTCTCGTTCCTCAGTTTTCTCTGAACAAGGACATCTGTCCACGTTAGATTTTAAATTGCTTTCTCATTGTAGCTTCTTCCGTTAGCTTTTTGATTTTGAAATCCTGTAGCTGTAGTGTATATATCGTCGTCATGATGTTATGAAATTCCATTGATATTTTTATAGGGAATTGGAGAAGGCAAAACCAAAGGAGATACCTCACAAAGACATTCCCAAGGAGGATAAGCATTAGACGTATCTCAGGAATCTTTATAATGAAATAGAGAGGGCAGAACCAAAGGAGATACCTAGAAGACATTCACTAGCAGGACAAGAATGAGACATGCTTCAGGAATCTTGATAGTTTCATAATTTGCAGTTTCTCACCGTGCTTCACCTTCTATTCTGTATAAAATTCTTCACTGTTTGATTTCTGATAGTGGATTACTACTCTATTTTCTTAGCTACTCAACTGCTTGGTACATGTGTCCCTATGAATAACAATATGTTCAACCTAATTTTACTGCTATTTGTTGGAAGTCATCGTTTAACATAGCTTGCTGGACTTGCTAGATTGCTTAGATTTTGATGTAATCAAGTCCAGCCTTATCTTTGTACTGTCAAAGTATCAGCTTGATACTGTTATCAATAAAACCCCACCTTATAAAAAAAAATAGATCCTTGGCGTAAGCTCATGAAATTTGAATAAACAGGCTGGATATGGTCGTTAAATGCACTTATGGTGAGAAATGATCATTTAATTCACGTTCTGAATTGATTCATGAAGGAAATTCTTCATTTTTCTATTGCCCGGATATGTAACTGATGCAAAACCATGTGAGGGAGATGAATATTTGAAGGATAGCGAACCCTGCTTTACGGCTTTTATGAATTGAAGTTGCGGACGACAAATGTGGAGTAAATTGACATTTTAAGATCTGGAATTTATCCTTCACAAAAGAAAAGCAAATGCAATTGCAAAAATTGTGGAGTTTGTAGGTGGTCATATCTAATTTGTCATTAGAGCTCAGCACTACTCCTTAATGATTAAAACTTTTATTGGACCAGTTACATTAAATGCATAAGCACAATGAACTCAACTCTTGCTCGGTGATTTACTTAAACTAGCACTTATGGTAGCAATTTCAAGTCTACTGCATACCCATTGAAACTAGTTAATGGCCTTGTCATGTTTGACCTCCTTTATTTGATCGCCTTGTTGGAATAGATAGATGACCTGTTTATTCACTATGACAGCTTATACCCCGTTTGGCCAAACTGCAATAATTAACTTATTTTGAGAAGTACTTTTTTTCAAAAGTGCTTTCCTCAAAAGTACTTTTGGTGAGAACCAGTTTGGATTTGGTTAATTAGTTTGAAAAACATTTCTGAGTAACAATTAGTGTTTGGCCAAGCTTTAAAAAACTGCTTCTAAGTGTATTTTTCTCAAAAGTGCTTCTCAAAAATGTGCTTTTGGAGAGAAGCTACTTTTTTCTGCTTCTTCAAAACTACTTTTGTTTCTCCTCAAAAGTACTTTTTTTTTCCTTCCAGAAACTTGGCTAAACACCTCAATTTTTGGCAAAAAGTGCTTTTGGAAAAAAAAAGAAAAAAAAGAAAGACACTTTTGGCCAAAAATAAACTTGACCAAACATGCTATTAGTATGCTTGTTAGTTACTCTAGAATGACTCTGTCCGGGAGGCCTATTTTTCAACCTCTGATAGCTGCAGATATCGATCAAAATGCTCTCTGGCTATCGTATTGGTGGCACTGGGGGAGTCATTACCTTGTTCTAAAGATTGTCATACTCTGGATACCAAGCTAGGTCAACCAAGTGCATGTTATTATATTCGGACTGAATTGGAATTACATCTGCTGCGCTGAGTTGCCAAAGTAGAGAGTGAAGCTAGTAAGGCGTTAACAGGAGAGGGTGCACACTTGAATATTATCATCCCTGTTGGTTCATCATTGTGAGGTCGGGCAATGGATTGATGTGTTTATGACTAACTGACTACCAGGCAGGACTAAAAGGAATGAGATTTACATTCATTCGTTCATGATAATGACGAGATCTGGAGATGAATTTTGCTCTACAGTAACACAAACATGATTCTCTTTTCGATTGGACAACATCAAGAACCCAGTATAATCTTACTTAGTGGGTCTGAGAAGGTAGTGTGTACGCAGACCTTACCCCTATCCTGGGTAGAGAGGCTGTTTTCAAATAGACCCTTGGCATCCTTCCCTCCAAAAACTTCCCATCTTGCTCTTGGGGAGACTCGAACTCACAATGTCACGACCCGGATTTCCCACCATCGGGAGTCGTGATGGCGCCTACTGTCGGAGCTAGGCAAGTCAAGCATTTAAAACCTTTTCGGATAACAACACAACAGTAATAACAATAATAAACTTTTAAATAAGAGCGGAAGTCTTTCATAGCATAAATAACTGGAAACCAAAAAAATGCGGAAGCTTAACATTTCACTACCCAAGACTGGAGTCGCGATCTCACGAACCTCTAAAGAGTACTACAAACAAGTCAGAATAGAAGAATACACAGTGTATGTCTCGGTACAATGAAAAACAAACAGAAGATATAGAAAGGGACTTCGGCCTGCGAACGCCAGCTAGACTACCTCGAATGTCCCTGGACTGGAAGCTCGCTCCCAAAATGCTATTGCTACTCAAATGCTGCTCCAACACCTGGATCTGTGCAAAAAGATGCATAGAGTGTAGCATCAGCACAACCGACCCCATGTGCTGGTAAGTGCCTGGCCTAACCCCGGCGAAGTAGTGACGAGGCTAGACCGGACTACCAAATAAAACTTGTGCAGTTCAAATATATATATAGAACAAAAACTTAACAAGTCAAGAGGGAGGGGAGCATGCTGTAGGAGCTGTAGCAGTTTAGAATACAAGGTAAATAAATAAGGAATGAAACGGTACAACTACAAAGTCAACGGGAGTAATAAAGCAAACATGGCACGGAATGTCCCTTCGTGCATTAATAATCAAAACATGACACGGAATGTTCCTTCGTGCATTAATAATCAAAACATGGCACAGAATGTTCTTTCGTGCATTAATAATCAAACATGGCACAGAATGTTCCTTCGTGCATTAACAATCAAAACATGGCACGGAATGTTCCGTCGTGCATTAACAATCAAAACATGGCACGGAATGTTCCTTCGTGCATTAATAATCAAACACATGGCACGGAATGTTCCTTCGTGCATTAATAATCAAAATATAGCACGAAATGTTCCTTCGTGCATTAATAATCAAAACATGGCACGGACTGTCCCTTCATGCATTAATAATCAAAACATCGTGTACGGCATCACCCATCGTGCTTTATCACTCAACCTCACCCAAAATAGCAATCACAAACAATGGGGGCGAGGGGGATAGACAAAAGTAATAGATATCCCGGCAAGGGAAAACACAAGTAAACAGTCAAATCCCGGCAAGGGAACAATAACAATAACTTTCACATCCCGGCGAGGGAGATAATCAAAGTACGTAAACAGCCCAACAAAGGAATAATCACATCTCTTTCTC
>MU697317.1:66991-101859 GCA_026770625.1 Nicotiana glauca | reverse complement strand
TTTCAAAAGAGATTTTACTGAGCTTGAGATTTTCTAAGGGATTTTCTCGGTGTTACGGTTTGTACTATTTTTTTTATTCAAAAAGGGTTATACTGTCTGTTATAGCATTTTGGAGTGCTCATACGTATTTTTCTTATCGCTCAAATATTATTCGCTTTTATTACCACTGAGTTGGAAGTACTTACTTTACTCCTTGCACCTCGTGTGTAGTTGCAGGTATTGATCACCCGGTAGCGGGTTAATAGCGGATTGAAGGTATTGCTATCATAGCTACGCAAGGTGACCGCCGGCGTTCGCGGCACCGAGATTTCTTCTTCTTCTTGATTTTCCAGATTTTTATTTTGTGTATTATAGACTTTGAAATTGTAATAAATACCCTTCTAGATGCTCGTGACTTGTGACACCCCGGTCGGGCTGTATTGGGTTGTATTTATATTGATTAATTCATATTCAAACTGTTATATAACTGATTAACTGCTTTAAGTGGTGTTCTGAGATGGTTTGGCTGGCCTTGTCTTCACGAGAGGCGCCATCACGATCGGGTTTAGGAATTGGGTCGTGACAAAACAAGACCAAAGGAACAGAGTAGAGGACAATGGAAAGAGATGATTCATAACAAGAAAACTACAAAGTAGAAACCGATCAGATGTGGATACCAACTCTAATGACCATGACATGCAACTGCAGCCTATTCTATTAAGCAAATCTGATGTTCAGCTCTTGTCGTGCCTTTTTGCCGTGAAACTGGGCTTCAATGCTTCGCTTATCCAATCTGATTCACAATCCTTATTCGACTTGTAGTTCCCAAAGGGTTTTCACTATTAAGCCTCTCTCATTTTGGTCTTTCTCTCAACTCACCGTCGCCTTATGGTGCCCGTGAAGGTTTTCACCAATAAGACTCTCATTTTTTATTTCTCTTAGCTTTCATCGCCTTGCGGTACCCATGAGGGCTTTCATAATTAAGACTCTCTCATTTTTCATTTCCCTTGTTTGGACCGGAGTGTTGCCCCTGATATGATTCACCTCTACTTGCTCGCCTTGGCATCTTTTGAAGACTGATAGGAAGGTCTTTATTTGGAACGTAATGTGGGCTTTTGGATAGGGTTAGAAAGAAATGGTATCAAAAGGCTCAAAACAATTCAAACGGGTTCAAAATTACAACTTTCGGAATCAAATCTCTTGCACAACCACAACTTTTGCCCCAGTTTCTTTTCTTGGGGACTTTTGGATCTTTACTTTGATGAGACCGAACCGTGAGGCTGCCTACGTATCCTTAAAAGGAATCAGGTCGAACGTAGTTCATGTCATAGAAATTACTTTGTTGTTGTGATTTCTCTTTTTCTTTTTCTTCCTCTTTCTCTTCTTTTCTTTTCTTTCTTCCTTTTCTCTTTTTGTTGTTTTATTGTTTTTTTTCTTTTTTTTCCTTCTCTCTCTTTTCATCCTTTCCTTTTCTCTTTTTCCTTTACTTATCTTTCACGCTTGTGTTTCTGATCTTTGCTACTGATTCCGAAATAGGGGGTATGATAGAAAATAAATAAGGCTCAAAGGGATAACGAAGGATAAGGTGTTTAGATAGCAGAACAAAATGTCTTCGTCATTCGAATCTTCAAATCATGCCAAGTACAAACAAATCAAAGCAAACATTCATAACATCTTTTGATTGTTCCATACTTGATAACCATATCCACACATTTGCCTTCTACATATGTTAAATACAAAGCACCATTGGACAACACTCTCACTCTTATTACCATGAATGGCCTCTGCCAATTTGGGCAAAACTTGCCTCTAGCTTCAATCTGATGCGGCATGATGCATTTCAATAGTATTTTTTTATACTCTATCTGCCCCAATTTCACATGGTTCGGGCTTCAAATGATCTCGAAGTGTCCAGATCTATTCTTATTTCCCTCAAGTGCCCCTATCATCTTCAAAATTATTTCAATGCTTCATCAGTAAAGTAACTTTTAAGACCAGGTCTAGAATTTTGCATGCATGTCATATCATTAGAATCGACATGAAGAGAACTATAAGAGGAGAAGAGAATTAAACAGAAATGACTAGAAATAGCATAAAACAGAGAATTTCATTAGACAGATGGTGAAAGAGTTTGGACAACAAAACAAGCACAATAAACTGGGGTACAACCCTTTGAACAAACCTAGACAACACTAAATGAGATACTATGACCAAAGGAACTAGACAAAACAAAAAGGATAGAAGGGTTTGAGTCACAAGGCAATATCCAGATTACAACCTTGAAATAACCTGGACAACAGAAATGACAACAAAATAAGCCACCAAAACTCCACTCCGGCTGACCAAGAAATGGAGCGTCTTCCCAATTAGCAAGCACGGCATCTTAACCACTGAGTTGCGCATCAACATTGCCAAGACTATTATCAACTTTAATTAACAAGTTCCCAAGAGGATTCGCATGCTCCCTGCCACTGTCATTGACCACAACTACCCCTTATTGAATCATTCTTTCTTTTTCCCTTTTCAAAGAGAGACAGTCTTCAATGCTATGCCCCTGGACATTAGAGTGGTACATGTATCGAACAGTAGGATTAAAGCCTTTCGCATATGGGTCTGTAGTATAGCCGAGGAGCGGCTCAATCAAGCCAGAATGCTTTAACTTTTCAAACAAACTTGTGTAGGATTCTCCAATGGGCGTGAAATTATATTTTTGCCTTTGTTTCCCTCCATGCCTCAGTTTTCTAGGATTGTTGGATGCTTGAAAATGCTGTGAAGGCACACAAAAATTTTGGGATGCTGGTGCTCGCCCTAGGTAGTGACCCAGTGGTTGGACAGATGACCAGATGTTGTTCGGCGGATAATACTGTGGTGGATTATGTGGAGTTCGGGGATACTCATGGGGTTAGTATTGAGGCTGAAAACATCTAGCAAGAATGCCCACTGGATCCTGTCATTGTCGGGGCTCAGCAACATCTTTTCTATCAATGGGAGGACTATCCCGAGCAACTTGTTCATTCTATGTGAACCAAAATTCTCTAAAACTTTCCTTGGGTTTCTTTTCCATCTGAGATAGGGAGGAGCTGTCTGGGACAATGTCTATATTGTACTGAAAGTTTCGCACAAAATCTTGAGCCATGTCATCCCAAGTATTCCACTTACCGATATCTTGACGAGTATGCCATTCCAAAGCTGCCCCAGTCAGGCTCTCACTGAAATATGCCATCAGCAGCTCATCTTTCCCGCCAACATTTCTCATTTCACTGCAATAACCTCTCAGGTAGGCTACTGGATCTCCCCGCCCATCAGACAAATTAAATTTTGCCATCTTAAACCCTTTCAGCTTTCTGGATATCTCATCTTGCTCCACTGTCTTAGCAAGCTTTGTAGTCTCACCGGGAGGCTCAAAATGAGGAGCGTGAGAGTATGCACTCGAGACCTTGAAAATTGGTTTTGGAGCATGGTGTTGGGCATCGGGGACTGATGGTGGAGGACGCCCATTAATCCAAGCTTGGTATGTTTCGGCCATCTGTCTTTTCAAACTTAAGACCTTTTCTTTCAACTCAGATTCTGATTCAACAATTCCCTTAAGCGGATCAACAACCCTTGTGTCCAAGTATTTGCTAGTTATGGCTACCTTTCTCTTTGACCTTGTGTTGTATGGATAAGTTACTTAAAAACCACAAACCAACCACCCTTAATCTGCCCAATGAAGATAACAAAAGGAACAAAATAGGGACATCCTGTTAGAGTTAGAGCATTTAACAGCTAAAAATATCACATTGCGTGTAATGCACCTAGCAACAATTAACGATTCTAGGATGACTTCAAGGGTCACAAGGTCACTTGGCATCATCCCCATTCTGTTCATTTCAAACTTCTCTTTTCTTGTACTTATTGGCTTGCTAATTTTCCTTCCTTTTTTTTCTTCAGATTATCACTCTTTTCTTTCCTCTCATTTCTCACATCTCATGATTTCACCTCTTTTTTTCATTTCTTCTCTCTCTCTTTTTCTTGATTTTTTTCTTTTTTTTTCTTTCATTTTCTTTTAATAATTAAAAAAATTATTCGATCAAACCCTACGTAGGTTGCCTACGTATCATGACCCCGCATGAATCAGATCTTTGCGTAGTTCTGGAAGATCGAGAATAGAGTAACCAAACTGACATTTTTTTCCTTTTCTTTTATGACTACTCTGATAAGAAAAGAGAGATAAAAGAAACAAATTTTTTTTTTGAATTTTCTATACTTACTGTTCTATAACCTATTCCAAACTCAAGATTATCGAGCATATATTTTGCTTCCTTTTTTTCTTTTTAAACAGACACTCTATGGGAAATTATTAAGAAAAAACCCTAGAAGAGAAAAAAATATTTTTGATTCTTCTTTTTTTTAGGAAGAAAATCTATAGAATAAACCACAGGAAAATATTTTGAATTTTTATTTGATTTTAAGCAAGCAATGAAAAAGATAAAACAAAATATTTTTTCTCCTATGTACAATATCCTAAAGTTCTAATGAAAATAATATTTTTTATATTTTTCACTAATTCCTCAAGAAACACCTCAAAAGATTTGGATTTAGGAATTAATACCTTAAAGAAGCTTTTAAAGAGGTACTAAAAGAAAATTCTCTCTTTTCTTTTTGAAGGAAAAACAATCTCAAAGGAAAAAGCTTTATTTTGATATTAATTGCTTAAAGGAAAAACAATCTCAAAGGAATTTGTTTTCTTCTTTTCTATTTCTAGAATTAGTATTCTAAAGAAAACTTCTAACAGAAATATAAAAACACAAAATTTCTTCTTTTTTTGGTTTTTTGACTTGTAATAAATTTTCAAATACAAAATAAGAAATACAATAACAAAAGACTCGACAAACTTAACTAGACTATGACAAACTCTAACATCACCTAAAATGCTCGACATTACTGTACAAAACTAGAGGGTAAAAGATGACATAAAAAAATAGCAGACTAAAACATAAAGAAAATCTCCTCAAGCAAACTCCTGAAGTGGTCCTGATTGGATGGTCCTGGTGCACTGCCATGCTCATACTCCAGTAAATAGACCCATACCTGTATGAGAAAACTTTAACCAACACTATGTGAGATAATAACACTCCCTATTAGACACATGCAAGACATGATTGAGACTATTTTGAAAAGTGCCTTATTTGGACAAAAGGTGGCTAGAAGTGTAAAATTTGGCTAAGACCTCGCGAAGCCAAGAACCTAAGATTTACTAGGAAGACCGGACCCTATGTGGGTTGCCTACGTATCCCGCCTCGAGAGACGAGAATCAAGTTCGCGTAGTTCGGGCAGATTGGATACGGGCGAGAATTAAAAAAATAACTAATTTAGAGAAAATATATTTTTGTCTTTTCCTTGAAAATGATGAAACATGCAAAATCTTTTTGGATTTTCTTTTCCCCCTTTTTTTTGATTTTTGGAAAATGGTGAAAAAGTACAAAATCTTTTTTTTTGAATTTTTGAGCTCTCTTTTTTTCTTGACAAAATGTGGCAAAAGACATAATTGGATCTACTTTCTTTATTTTCACACTTGGCCCTCTCTTTTTCTTTTTCTTTTTATTTTTCTTTTTTTTTCGTTGTTTTTTTCTTTATTTTTTCATTTGCCCTCAGCTATCGTTGGTCCACCAAATGATCCTTTTACCCTTGAATAAATGCAACATGTAGCACATAGGATGCATCAAGATGGTCTGTTATTTTGGGTATACCTGTCCTAGATGGACTCAACCCCTGTGTTGAGTCCCCTAAGTCAAATGCATATGATGCAAACAAGAGTTTCTACTAGGGATCCGGCATGAGGCTGAGTTATTCTAGGTTTAAACCTGGGTTAATTTGTTCTAGACCTGGCTTACCGGAGCGGACAACTTGAGCCCATGGGGGTCAGCGTACTGGGAATACAGAAGCTTCACCGGCTTTGCAACTTGTCCGAACCTCGTTCTAAATTGGGGATATGACTCTAACAGAAGAGAATTCACACGAGTGCACACTCCTCCATGATTTAGAAGACTCAGAGAGAAGGAGGGTTTCGTAGCAGTTTATATACAATTCACAGAATATCAAAGCGGTAAAAGCATCATTTAGCACATTAGGCCCAAACATGTAATAAAATCAGATAAATCCAAACATAACAATTTATCTAAGCTTGAATTCTTGAACCCTGAACTGCAATTCTGGGTTCTTGTCCCCAGTAGAGAGAGTCGCCTGAGCTGTCACACCTCTTTTTTTCTCTACACCCCCGGAAGGGCATAATAAAGGGAGTTTTTTTTCAGTTAAAGGACAATCGAAACTGGATTTATTATTTAAAAGATTCAGAGTCACCACTTGGGAGATTTATGGTGTCCCAAGTCACTGGTTTAGAATCCCAAATCGAGGAAAGATTGACTCTGTATTACAGTCTGCGAACTAGAAACCCGGGTAAGATATTCTGTTAACCGGGAGAATGTGTTAGGCATTCCCGAGCTCCGTAGTTCTAGCACGGTCACTCAACTGTTATTATTGGCCCATTTATCTGATTTTAGAACACATTCAAACCTACGTGCATTTTTACTTTTAAACCACTTTTATTCATTTTAAGGAATTAATACAAGGTTATTTAAAATACATCACAAGCCACGCTACATGAAATGCATCAGTGATTCATGACACATTCTATTTAACCTTGTTGAAAATTAGAGTCGGGTCACATGAAATGCATGCCTGGACTTTAGTAATAGCCATGGTAATTATATAATTAACGCGCCTAAAGCAAACTACAAATTTTATTTTCCCACCAACAGTTCAATTAGTCAAAAATTGAAAGTATATTAATAATGCAAGAAAAGTAAGATTCCGAAAAGATATAATACTACAAGACAAAAGAGCGAATGGGGTGCATAAAAGAGTATGGCTATGTTGCTGATTTTTATCACATTTCTCAAGTCTTTTTAATTCAATATTGGCTAAAATGCCATAGTAAATATACATCACTCATTTTTATTGTATAGAGTCCAAACATACATCTATAGATTCTGCTCATTTTTACGACTCACCATATATTTCATGAATCAAATCGAAAGTAAGAAACGTAGTAAACATACAACAAGGCAACAAATAACTATCGTGATGCAGTCCACCCTCTTTCACATTATTCAATTCCAACATAATTCAGCAAATTTTACCCAAAAAAAAAAAAGAATAATGGAAAACAGAGAAGATAAAGAAATTGTAATGGCAAATCAATTGCAGAGATGAAATCTAGCAAAAAATACCAAAAAATGAGATCGTTTAAGCAAGGCCGCAAGCCACTATCGCCATTTCATGGAAATAATTTGAAATACAAAGGGTCAAGTGCAAGCAGAAATACCAAATATTCCATACATTCCCAATACCAACTGTCAAAATCTAAGCAAAATGATAATTCTATAGAAATAGACCATTAACTTGAATCGCTTAGAAAGAAAAAGCAGAGCAACTTACTTCTTCTACTCCAATGGAATATGCTTCTGCTCACAATTCTTTTATATATAGGGAGATGAATACAAAGATACAAGCTCGACAAGAGAGCTCGAACAAGCCGGATCGGGCACGAAGAACTTCACCGGCGAAGAACTCGAATCAACCTTGATTTAACTCCACTCCCATACTTAAAGAACCAAATATCAGAATCAAATAATTCAAACCTACTCCATCTTTGAAATCAAAATCCACAGAAAAAAAAACAAAGCGTTTCTGGATTTTTGATTGAGAAATCTAATAGAACTGATATAGTTGTTTGGGTGTAATTGCTGCTTCCTTAGGTGTATATCTCTGGGAGATTTTCCAATGAAGATGACGATCAGGGAGGTCATTTGTATTTTGGATTTTTGGGTCTGCGGCGCTGCTTCGGATTTTTTGGAGTCTTCGGTCCCTCTCCCCCAGATTTTAGGCGTTACCCTGTATGTATAGGTCTAGGTTTAGGTTGTATTTTGTTTTGTGTATTTTTTCAATTAGTCCCTAGGTCTTTTTGTGTTAAGTTCTTAGGTTTTTCTTTTTGTCCCAAAGAATAGTTTAGAATGGGTCCCTAGGATTAGCTTAATGGGTATTGGATATTGAGCTTAAGGAATGGGCTAGAAACTTGGGAATTTATGACTAGTTGTGTTTAAAATTAGCTTAATTAACTAAAAATATTATCAAAAATACTAATTATCTCTACTTAAGTAAAAATAATTATTAAAATAAGACTGACCATTAAAACAAAACTATTTTTTTGGTGTTTTTTTCAAGATTAAAAATGACTACAAAACATTAATAAACCTATTTTTGTAATTTTCATTTTCTTGTAATAAAATAAAAGTAAAAGAGTAAAAATAAGTTAAAATAGGTATATTAGGCCTAAATTAAATATTTACGTGCTAAAATATGAAAAATCTTGGGGAGGGTCAAAAATCACATGTCTACAGCATACACCTAAACAACAAGTTTCAATGGTAAAAGAACCATCTTGCAATATACATATGCATTGACATAATATTCACTCCATGAATTGTAACTACTTGGCCGGTCGTTTTATGAGTTACCACTCTATTTTTCCCTTTTCTTCTTTATGCGTTGTTTATCTGTGTTATATGGTATCGGGTTGGTTGGTTCAGATTCAGAATAGTTTTGGAAAGGTTTGGGACAATTAGTCTCTTAAATTGGTCTTTTAGTTGGAAAAGTCTAGCGGAAGTTGACTTGTGAGTAAACGATCTCAAAATTTGGTTTTTATGATTCGGATAGCTTCGTGAGGTGACTTAGGCCTTAGAAGCGTGATCAAATGAGATTTGGAGGTCCGGAGTAGATTTAGGCTTGAATTGGCGAAATTGGAATTTTGGCGCTTTCTGGTTGGTAGAGGAAATTTTGATATAGGGGTCAGAATGGAATTCCAAAAGTTGGAGTAGGTCCATTGTATCATTTGTGACGTGTGTACAAGATTTTAGGCCATTCAGACGAGGTTTGATAGACTTTTTGATCAAAAGCGGAATTGGGAAGTTTTTGAGTTCTTAGGCTTGAATCTGTGATTAATTTGATGTTTCGATGTTGTTTTAGGTATTTCGAAGATTGGTATAAGTTTTTGATGGTGGTATATGACTTACCCATACTTTTGGTTAAGGTCCCGGGGGCCTCAGGGTGATTGCGGATGATTGACGGGAGGTTTTGAGTTGGAAAATTGCAGCTGAACCTGCTGAAGTTCTATCATAACCGCACCTGCAGCTTGGGAACCGCAGGTGCGAGCTCATAGAAGTGCCCAGAGGGTCGCAGATGCGGAAAGAGGCGTGGGGAGCTAGAACCGCAGATGCGGTTGTTCGAGTGCACCTGCAATAAAGCATGTACGTTATTATGATCGCAGGTGCGGTCCCAGTGCGGTTAAGTGGTTTACGCAGATGTGCACCTGGGACCGCATGTGCGAGGTTTTTACCGCAGAGCGATTTAGCAGGGGCAGAACATATATATTTGGCCTTTCATGATTTTCAGCTCTTCTTCAACATTTTTAAGTCAGTTTTGGAGCTTTTTGGGAGATTTTGAAGAGAGAATTCAAGGGAACTTCGTTGAGGTAAAATTGTTGAACCTAAAACTCGTTTCTATGGTGTTATTTCATTGATTAGGCTTGAAATTTATGGAAATTGGTGGGTAAAATTGAAGAACTAGGGCTTGAAATTGGAGGCCTTTGATTAGGGATTTGAGGGGTCGTTTCTGACAGATTTTGGTGTATTTGATATGTACGAAGTCGTGAGAATTTAAGGATTTTCTTGGTGTGATTTTTAATGGAATTCGAGACGTGGGCCCGGGGTCGGGTTTGGTCAATTTCGGGATTTTTGGTGTAAATTGGTTATTTTCGAGTGGTTTTTGTTCCTTTAGCATAAATTGATGAGTATATTCTGGTTTTGGATAGATTTGGAGCATTCAGAGGCCGATACAAGAGGCAAAGACACCCCGGGCTAGAGTTTGGACTAGATTGAGATAAATAATGATCGTAAATGTTGTCCTGAGGGTATGAAACCCCGGATTTTACATTGTTGTGCTACTTTGAGGTGACGCACACGCTAGGTGATGAGTGTGGGGTCGTGCAGCGTTGGGGATTGTGACTCGGTTCGTCCCGTACGACTATTAAGTCGTGTATTTACTTGGAAACTATTTGATATTGTTATATTTTGGAAAGTATTATTGTGTTTGGGGCTAAATATCGTATCTAGGCTTTGTGCCGATTGTGTGGACCCTTATGGGCTTTTACTGCTATTTTTCTCACTATTTTTGGTTTGATATTTACACTCAGTCATGCTATGTTCTTACTGTTTTCATAACTTGATTTTATTCACTACTTTAGATTTCATAAATGATATTTTGAGCTGAGTACTTGTTTTGCAGTCAGCCCGAGGGGCTTGAGTGATTTCTGACTGCGTGAGGCCGAGGGCCTGTGTTGTGAGGATATTATGGGATCGGGCTGCGTGCCGCAGCATGTTACACATTTATTTGTGATATATGAGAGGCCGAGGGCTTGATTTGTTACGCCACGAGATGGCTTATGTTAGCTTCTGGGATGTAGAAGCCCCTCTAGAGTCTGTACACTTCCAGTGAGCGCGGGTACCCAGTGTGATTTGTGATATTGCCCAAGGGGCTATTGTTGTTTCATGTTATTGCCCGAGGGGCTGATTACGAGTGATATTGAGGTAGCCCCAGGGCTGGTTCTGTTGATATTTTTCCCGAGGGGCGGTTGTTGAATTACGTTGTTGCCCGATGGGCTTTTTTACATTTCTATACTTTTACTCACCCATTTTCATCACTCGTTTGAAACTATTGAAAAGTGTTTTAAAATGGCTTTGCTGAAGTGAGATGTTTTTACGAGTTTTACTGCTTTATTGCATTGTTCTGAACTTATACTGTTTTGCATTAGCATTATGTTGTGGTTTACGTGATTTCTTACTGCTCAACTACCTTTAATTTTATTACTTACTGGGTTGGTGTAGTCACATTACTCCGTGCACCTTGTGTGCAGATCTAGGAGTCTCTAGTCACGCTAGCGAGTGTTGATTTGTCGCCCAGCAGGCTTCGAAGTTGACTAGGTAGCTGCTTGGCATTCACATCACAGTTCTTTTCCTTCCTATCTTATTTAGCTTTGTATTAGTTTGCTTCAGACTATGTTGTCTTTTTCATATTTCTAAATGAGTTGTAGATGCTCATGACTGGTGACACCTCGATGTCGGGCTGTGTTTGTTTCCGCATTATTCTATTCTACCATATATTTTGGGATTTTAGCATATTAAACACTTTTAAATGACTTATTATAATTGTTGGGTTGGTTTTGGGGTTAGTGTCGGCGGGCCTAGTTTGACGATAGGCTCCATCACGACCGGGTACATTTTAGGGTCGTGACAAGTTGGTATCAAAGCCTAAGTTGCACACGTCTCACGAGTCATGATCAGGTTTAGTAGATTCTCGCGGATTGCTACGGAGACATGTGTATTTATCCACGAGAGGCTGCAGAACCTTTAGGAAAAATTTGTATTCTTGAATCCCTGTCGTGTGAATCTGTTGATTCTGGTACTATACTTCTGTTATTCTATTCTCTCATAGATGGTGAGGACACGCGCTACCGGTCAGGATGGATGACCACTAGTACCACCAGCTGGGGCCACTAGAGGCCGAGGATACGGTCGAGGACGTGGTAAGGGCAGGGGTGTAGCCTGCACAGCAGATAGGGAAGCACCTGCAGATCTACCAGCAACCTTAATTTAGGATCAAGTCCTAGTTTGGGACACTCCAGCAGCATCAGCTCAGGCACCGGTTGTACCTATTGTCGTTATGGGTCTTCAGGACACCATGGCCTAGATCTTGACTGTGTGCACTAGTCTTGCTCAGGTGGTCACAGTTTCTACTACTGCTGCCACTTCTCAGGCTAGGAGAGGCACTCAGACTCCCGCCACCCATACACCCCGAGCAGGTTGTTTAGTGATTGCAGACACTGGAGGCACTACCAGCCTAGCCGGTGGTTGTTGCTCAGGGTTGTGTAGCTCCAGTTATGCCAAAGGATGAGCAACGTAGATTGGAGAGGTTTGGTAGACTTCAGCCTCCGACTTTTAATGGTACAGAAGACAAGGATACCAAGGTTTCTTGGACAGGTGTCAGAGGATTCTTTGCACGGCGGGTATTAAGGAGACCAGTGGGATCATATTTACTACTTTTCAGTTTATTAGAGCTGCATTCACTTGGTGGGAGGCTTATGAGAGACGTAAGACTATTGGTTCAATGCCCTTTACTTGGCAGTAGTTTTTCGTTCTCTCTTTGGAAAAGTATGTGCCATAGTCCCGCAGGGAGGAGCTACGCAGGCAGTTCGAGTAGTTGCGATAGGTAGATATGACTGTGATGCAGTATGAGATGAGGTTCTCAGAGTTAGATCATCATGCTATTTAGTTGGTTTCTATGGATAGAGAGAGGATCAAGAGGTTTGTTGATGGCCTTACATATCAGCTTCGGATTCTCATTACCATGGAGAGGGTGTCAGGTGCTATTTTTGAGGAGGTTGTTGATATCGCTCGCGAGATTGAGTCAACTCATTTCCAGGAGCGAGAGGAGAGGGTGGCCAAGAGGCCTCGGGGATCTGGTAGTTTTGGGGGTTCTCCTTCGAAGGGTCAGTTTCAGTGCGGTAGAGGCCGCCCATTCAGGCATGCTGAGTCAGCTCGCCCAGGTTATCTTGGGGCATCATCGAGCCATGTTTCTCACAGTTCTCAGTAGGGTCATTCCTCACTTAGCGCCCCACTAGCCAAGAGTTCATCCCGTGCTCCATCAGTTCAAAGCTCTTCCATGCCAGGTCCCACTGCTAGTCATTCCGGTGCTAGGGGTTCTCTTCAGTCCTCGTCGCTAGCACCAGGGAGTTATTATGAGTGTGGGGAGTTGGCACATATTTGGAGGCAAGTCCTCATTGTCTTGGGGATCCATATCAGTAGAGAAGTCATCCCTCGACTTCAGCATCAGTTACTTTACCACCCACCCAAGTACCTAGGGGTGGAGGATAGTCATCTAAGGGTCGCCCAAGAGAGGGAGCGATCAGGTGGTGGTCAGGCCCGTTTCTATACACTCCCAGCCAGACCTGATGCTATTGCTTCAAATGCGGTGATTACAGGTATTATCTCAGTCTGCCACAGAGATGCCTCTATATTATTTGATCCTGGTTCCACTTTTTCATATGTGTCATCATATTTTGCCCGTTATTTGGATATGCCCCGTGAGTCTCTTGTTTCATCTATTCGTATATCTACTCCGGTGGGCGATACTATTGTTGTGGACTGTGTGTACCGGTCGTGTATGGTGACCATTGGGGGGTCTGGAGACCCGAGTGGATCTTTTGTTACTCTATATGGTGGATTTTGATGTGATTTTGCACATGGATTCGTTATCCCTGTGCCGTGCTATTTTGGACTGTCACTCTAAGACAATGAGTAGTGAGGTTCGACTAATTTATCCCTAGTAGGGTGATATCATTTTTGAAGGCCCATCGAATGGTTGAGAAAGGTTGTCTTTCATACTTAGCGTTTGTAAGGGATGTCAGTGCAGAGACTCCCAGCATTGATTCTGTTTCAATTGTGGGGAATTTTCTTGATGTGCTTCCTACAAACCTGTTGGGCATGCCGCCGGACAGGGATATTGATTTTAGTATTTAACTGGTGCCAAACACTCAGCCCATTTATATTCCACCATATCGTATGGCACCAATAGAGTTGAAGGAGCAGCTTCAGGAACTCCTCGATAAGGGGTTCATTCAGCCTAGTGTTTTGCCGTGAGGTGTGCCTATTTTGTTCGTGAAGAAGAAGGATGGAACTATGAGGATGTGCATTGATTACAGGCAGTTGAACAAGGTTACAATTAAGAACAAATATCCCCTGCCTCGTATTGATGATTTGTTCGACCAGCTTCAGGGAGCGAGGGTATTCTCCAAGGTTTATCTCCATTCAGGGTATCACCAACTAAAGATCAGGGACTCGGATATTCTTAAGACAGCTTTTAGGACCTGATATGGTCACTATGAGTTCCTTGTGATGTCTTTTGGGCTGACCAATGCCATAGCAGCGTTCATGCATTTGGTGAACAGCGCATTCCGGTCGTATTTGTCATAGTTTTCATTGATGATATTCTGGTGTTTTCGCGTGTTCAGGAGGAGCACACGGAGCATTTGAGAGAGGTATTGCAGTGGGTTGACAGAGGAGAAGCTTTATGCAAAGCTCTCCAAGTGCGAGTTATGGCTCAGTTCAGTGGCTTTCTTGGGGCACATGGTGCCCAGTGAGGGTATTCAGGTTGATCCAAAGAAGATAGAAGCAGTCCAGAGTTGGCCCAGGCCATCCTCAGCCACAGAGATTCGTAGTTTTCTTGGTTTGGTGGTTATTACCATCGGTTAATTCAGGGATTTTTATCTATTGCATCACCCTTGACTAAGTTAACTCAAAAGGGTGCTCCATTCCAGTGGTCGGATGAGTATGAGGCGAGCTTTCAGAAGCTCAAGACTGCCTTGACCTCGGATCCAATGTTAGTTTTACCATTAATTTTAGGTTCATATACAGTGTATTGTGATGCTTTGAGAGTGGGTATTGGGTGTGTGTTTATTAAGGAGGGTAGAGTTATTTCTTATACTTCTCGTTAGTTGAATCCCCACGAGAAGAAATACCATGTTCATGAGGCTGCCATTGTTCATGCGTTGGAGATTTGGAGGTATTACTTGTATGGTGTGTCTTGCGAGGTGTTTATTGATCATCGTAGCCTCCAGCGTTTGTTCAAGCAGAAGGATCTAAATTTGAGTTAAAGGACTATGATATAACTAATATGTACCATCCGGGGAATGCCTATGTAGTGGTCGATGCCTTGAGCCGAAAGGCAGGGAGTATGGGCAGTATTGCATTCATTCCTGTTGGGGAGTGACCTTACAGTTGATGTTCAGGCTGCCAATCGGTTTTTGAGGTTGGATATTTCGTAGCCCAGTCCGGTATTGGCTTGTATGATTTCTCGGTCTTCATTATATGATCGCATCAGATAGCGCCAGTATGATATCCTAATTTTCTTGTCCTTAAGGATAGAGTTCAGCATGATGATACCAGAGATGTGACCATTGGTGATGATGGGGTGTTAAGGATGCGGGGCTGGATTTGTATGCCTAATGTGGATGGTCTTCAGGAGTTGATTCTGGCGGAGTCCCATAGCTCGTGGTATTCCATTTATCCGGGTTCCGTGAAGATGTATCAGGATCTGAGACAACATTATTGGTGGAGGAGGATGAAGACAGATATTATAGAATTTGTAGCTCGGTGTCTCAATTGTCAGCAGGTGAAATACGAGCATCAGAGACCGGGTGGCTTGCTTTAGCAGATGGATATTCAAGAGTGGAAGTGGGAGCGGATCACCATGGACTTTGTAGTTTGCCTCCCACGGACTTTAAAGAAGTTCGATGCTATTTGGGTGATTGTGGATCGGCTGACCAAGTCCACGCACTTCATTCCTATTTGTACTACCTATTCTTCATAGTAACTGGCAGAGATCTATATTCGAGAGATTGTTCGCTTGCATGGTGTTCCAGTTTCCTTCATTAGATAGAGGCACCCAGTTTACTTCGCAATTTTGGAGGTCCGTACAGAGGTAGTTGGGTACTCAGGTCGAGTTGAGCATAGCTTTTCACCCTCAGATGGACGTGCAGTCAAAACGCACTATTCAAATATTGGAGGACATGTTTCATGCTTGTGTGAGTGACTTTGGTGGTTCATGGGATTAGTTTCTACCGCTCGTGGAGTTTTCTTATAACAACAGCTACCAGTCGAGTATTTAGATGGCTCCATGTGAGGCTCTATATGGGAGGTGGTGTAGATCTCCAGTTGGATGGTTCGATCCGCGTAAGGCCAGCCTTTTGTGTACGGACTTAGTGCAGGATACTTTTGACAAGGTGAAGGTGATTCAACAGAGGCTCCGTACAGCACAGTCGACATAAAAGAGTTATGCTGACAGGAAGGTTCGTGATGTGACCTATATGGTTGGGGACAAGGTTCTACTGAAGGTTTCACCCATGAAGGGTGTTATGATATTTCGAAAGAAGGGTAAATTGAGTCCTCGGTTGGTTGGGCCTTTTGAGGTGCTTCAGAGGATTGGGGAGGTGGCGTATGAGCTTGCCTTGCCACCCCGCTTGTCGAGTGTGCATTCGGTATTTTATGTTGCCATGCTCCGGAACTATATTAGGGATGCATCTCATGTTCTGGATTTAAGCATTCAGTTAGAGGGTGATTTGACCTATGATGTGGAGCCAGCAGCTATTTTGGAGTGTCAGGTTCGAAAGTCGAGATCAAAGGATATAGCTTCAGTGAAAGTGTAGTGGAGAGGTCGGCTCGTGGAGGAGACTACCTGGGAGACCAAGCGGGAGATAAGGAGCAAATATCCTCACCTATTTGAGGCTTGAGGTATGTTTCTTGACTCGTTTGAGGATGAACATTTGTTTAAGAGGGGGAGGATCTAATGACTCGTTCGGTCCTTTCATGTGTTACCCATCCGCTGTCCCCTTTTCCGCTTCTTTATGCTTTGTTCATCTATGTTATATGGTATCGGGTTGGTTGGTTTGGATTCGGAATGGTTTTGGAAAGGTTTGAGACACTTAGTCTCTTAAGTTGGTCTTGTAGTTGGAAAAGTCAATTGGAAGTTGACTTGTGAGTAAACGATCTCGGAATTTAGTTTTTATGATTCAATAGCTTCGTGAGGTGATTTGGGACTTAGGAGCGTAAGCGGAATGAGTTTTGGAGGTCCGGAGTAGATTTAGGCTTTATTTGTTGAATTTGGAATTTTGCATTTTCCGGTTGGTAGCGAAAATTTTGATATAGGGGTCGGAATGGAATTCCAGAAGTTGGAGTAGGTCCGTTTTTTCATTTGTGACGTGTGCGCAAACATTCAAGTCATTCGAACGAGGTTTCATAGACTTTTGGAACGAAAGCGGAATTCAGAAGTTTTTTGAGTGCCTAGGCTTGAATCTGAGGTTAATTTGATGTTCCGATGTTGTTTTAGGTGTTTCGAAGAATGGTATAAGTTTTTATGGTGGTATATGACTTGTCTGTACTTTTGGTTGAGGTCTCAGGGGGCCTCAGGTTATTCAGATGGTTGACGGGAAGTTTTGAGTTAGAAAATTGCAGCTGAGGCTGCTGAAGTTCTGTCATAACTGCACCTGCAACTTGGGGACTGCAGGTGCGGCCTTGCAGAAGTGCCCAGATGGTCATAGATGTGGAACAGGGCATGGGCAGCTGGAACCACAGATGCGGTTGTTCGAGCGCACCTGCGATAGCGCATGTGTGGTATTATGATCGCAGGTGCGGTCCTAGTGCGGTTAAGTGGTTTATGCAGATGCGCACCTGGGACCGCAGGTGCAGATGTGTAGGTGCGAGGTATTTACTACAGAAGCAGTTTAGCTAGGGCAGAACATATATATTTGGCCCTTCGCGGTTTTCAGCTCTTCTTCACCATTTTTAAGTCGGTTTTGGATCTTTTTGAGAGATTTTGAAGAGAGAATTCAACGGAACTTCGTTGAGGCAAGATTGTTGAACCTAAAACTCGTTTCTATGGTGTTATTTCACTGATTAGGCTTGAAATTAATGGAAATTAGTGGGTAAACTTGAAGAACTAAGGCTTGAAATTAGAGGCCTTTGATTAGGGATTTGAGGGATCATTTGTGGACGGATTTTGGTATATTTGATATGTACGAACTCGTGAGAATGTAAGGACTCTATTGATGTAATTTTTAGTTAAACTCGAGGTGTGGGCCCAGGGGTCAGGTTTGGTCAATTTTGGGTTTGTTGGTGTAAGTTTGTTATTTTTGAGTGGATTTTATTCCTTTAGCGTATATTGATCAGTATATTCTGGTTTTGTTTAGATTTGGAGCATTCGGAGGCCGATATAAGAGGCAAAGGCACCACGGGCTAGAGTTTGGACCGGATTGAAGTAAGTAATGATCGTAAATATTGTCCTGAGGGTATGAAACCTCAGATTTCACATCGTTGTGCTATTTTGAGGTGGCGCACATGCTAGGTGATGAGCGTGGGGTCGTGCACCGTTGGGGATTGTGACTTGGTCCATCCCGTACGACTATTAAGTTGTGTATTTACGTGGAAACTATTTGATATTGTTATATTTTGGAAAGTATTATTGTGTTTGGGGCTAAATGCCGTTTTTGGACCTTGTGCCGATTATGTGGACCCTTAGGGGCTTTTACTACTATTTTCCTCACTATTTTCGGTTCGTTATTTATACTCAGTCATGCTATGTTCTTACTGTTTCATAACTCGGTTTTTATTAACTTCTTTAGATTTCATAAATGATATTTTGAGCCGAGTACTTGTTTTACTGTCAGCCCGAAGGGCTAGAGTGAGTTCTGACTGAGTGAGACCGAATGCATGTGTTGTGAAGATATTATAAGATCGGGCTGCGCGCCCGAGTGTGTTACATTTATTTGTGATATATGAGAGGCCGAGGGCCTTATTTGTTACGTCAAGAGATGGCTTATGTTAGCGCTTGGGCTGTAGGAGCTCCTCCGGAGTCTGTACACCTCCAGTGAGCGCGAGTACCCAGTGTGAGATGTGATATTGCCCGAGAGGCTGTTGTTGTTTCATCTTATTGCCCGAGGGGTTGATTAGGAGTGATTGTGAGGTAGCCCAAGGGGCTGGTTCATTTGATATTTTGCCTGAGGGACGGTTGTTGATTTATATTGTTGCCCAAGCGGCAGTTTTACATTTCTATACTTTTATTCACCGTTTTCATCACTCTTTTTAAACTGTTGAAAAGTGGTTCAAAATGTCTTTATTGAACTGAGATGTTTTTACGAGTTTCACTGCTTTATTGCATTGTTCTGAACTTATACTGTTTTGTGGTAGCATTATGTTGTGTTTTACGTGCTTTCTTATTGTTCAACTGACTTTACTTTTATTATTTACTGGGTTGGCGTACTCACATTACTTCCTGCACCTTGCGTGCAGATCTAGGAGTCTCGGGTCACACTAGCGAGTCCTGATTTGCCTCCGAGCAGGCTACGAAGTTGACTAGGTAGCTATTTGGCATTCGCAACCCAATGTTTCTCCTTCCTATCTTATTTAGCTTTGTATTAGTTTGTTTCAGACTATGTTTTCTTTGTCGTATTTCTTGATGAGTTATAGATGCTCGTGACTAGTGACACCCCGATGTCAGACTGTCTTTATTTTCGCATTGTTCTATTCTACCATATATTTTGGGATTTTAGCTTATTAAAGATTTTTAAATGACTTATTATAATTGTTGGGTTGGTTTTCGGGTTTGTGTCGGCTGGCCTAGTTTCACAATAGGCACCATCACGACCGACTCCATTTTAGGGTCGTGACATGAATTCAAACAGACTTTACTCAGATGGAGAGTAAATTGTTAATTTAAGTTAAGTGAATAACAATATTCAAAATACTAGCGCATTGAACCAACATGCATACTCAGATGGAGAGTAAATACAAGCAATCAACAACTAGTATTACCTAGTGATTACCTATAATGAGTTTATCCAATATGAAAGAAGACATATATCAACGTTTAAATTTATTATATCATCTGAATTTAACCATGGAGACCATAGGGAATAATCCCTACCACCACTAGGTTAAAACAACTTAAAATTATTATTTTTTTGAAAAAAATCCAGAAAACTAGAAACACGCCCAAAAGCCATCTAAACGACCCTGAACGCCCGAAAAATGGCTTACATCATGAGAAAAGCTGATGAGTATTCATCACTGGGCCGTTTTCCATGGACTTACGGGATTTCAGGTCAATCGGAGTCCGTCAACATTTTGACCTCCGATTTTATGACCAGTTCGGCCAAAATGGGTATTTGCATTATTCTCGGATTAACAAAATTTTTAAATTGTTTCTTATTAAATGTCATCAATATTAAACAAATATTACATGATTTACAGACTAAAAAAAATTAGAACAAATATTCATGTACAAAGCAGTGCAATTTTTCAGAAAAATGATCTTTGCATGTAATTCAAAACTTGTATATTAAGATGATATTTCTTTTTTATGATCATCCTAATTATCTAATTAGATGTGAGTAGGATCTGATGCCAATTGTTGGATTATATATCACATTGAAAGTAATTCTAGTATCATATTCACGTGTAAATTAAACAATTAGCACATATGGAAACTATACGAGTGACCTCTTGAAGCATGAACAAAGTAGATCAATCATGATCTCCAGTTCCAGAGTAGCAAGGCCACAACCTCCAAAATATTTCTACTATCTTCTAATATGTTACCCAAATAATATCCGGGAAAAAAATTCGGGTGGGCGAAATTCTAAGGAAAAACATATAGAAAAAACTACGAGCCCTATACCATGTATATATAGCCACATTTTTTAGGGTAAAACCCTTTTCCAAAATCTGTTGAGTTTCTTTTTTCACAAAGGAAAGGTTTTCTTTATTTCCTATTCTTTAGGCCCAGTAGGGACCACAAAATTTAATTAACAAGGCTCCCTATTATGGAATTAATTTTAAAATTTGAAATCAATTTCTAACATAATAAATTATGAATTATTTCACTAAAAAGTCATAATTGCGCTCCTTAGTTCAATTTAAAATTCTTCTATAAAACCTTATTTAACTCCCCATGTTAAGATTCAGTTACTAATCAATCAAATTATATTAGTGACAATTTAATTTATTGTTTAATTCCTTTAGACTTTTCGCTTAACTTATTTCATGTGTCGGATACAAAATTTACCGGTCGGGTTTACACATGAAAACTTATAAGCTTTCATAAAGTAGTATCATCAATATCAAAAGCCGAGACATGAATTCTATCAGGCTTATTGACCCACGAAATAATCTCGCCTTTTAATAAATCAAAACAATAAATGACACACACAACTATAATTATTATATCATGATTAAGAGCATAAGTACATCGAATGGACTAGAGAAATTATTATATTAAGTCGGTATAACATACTTATCTCTACTTGATCCGTTCAATACATACAAAATGTACTAGCACAAGAAGTCTAAATTAAACCATTCCCACAAGCAAGATAAATTATATTTAATCTTGTGCTACAACCATTTTGATGGTTTGTCCAATTCTTTTTTTTTTTGGTCGAAAAGATATAGTTAGATTATAGATAATCAAACACTTACAGGAGAACTGTTAAGAAGATACATAAGAGGCATCAGATCTACAAAAGTAGAGTTTGGTACCAAGGCCCCCGTATGGGAACCATTACTAGTAATAGAGGTACAACGAGGAGAAACACCACTATTAATACTAGGTACAGTACTAGTTAAAACGCTACTATTACACAAAGTAGTTGAAGCAGAGAGTGATTGTGTTCAAGTGCTGGAGTTAGTTTTAAATAGCCTTCTTTGTAATAAGCCATTTTGATCTTGTTGTTAAGAAGGCTTTGCAAGAGGTGGTGGTCTCCCAAAAAGTATGCATCGTTCCTGTACATGCATGGCTCTATATTTAGCTAAACTATATGCAACACAATTTTGCTCTATGTAGATGTTTTGTAGAGGAGGATTATCCAGCTGTAGGAGTAATAGCCTAAAATCGCTAATAATATTAGTGTATTGCATTGTAGTTGAGTTAAACATACTAATTATTACATGTGCATCTGTATCAATAATGATTGGTTTGAGATGCTGTTGTACAACAATTTTCAGCCCCATGAGCAGTGCTAGAAGTTATGTCTGAACACTTGTTCCTTGTTTTGCTTTTTCTTGCAAATCCTATAATCCAGTTGCCTTGGTGGTTTCGAAATATACCACCAATACCATTTTTACTCTGATTAGAGGAGCAAGACCCATCAATGTTTAGTGTATAAGTGTTATGGTTCGGGGGATGCCATTTTATATATAAAGGTGTTAGAGAATGATGTTTTAATATTGGATTTGTTGGAAAACAAAATTCTGCAGCCATTTATAATATAATATTTAAAGTGATTTTTTGGTGGTCTAAGGTATTTTTATTTTTTATAATCCAAAGCTGCCATAATGCAAAAAGTACTAGTGTTGTATATGGAATTTTGTGAGAGGTTGATAGTAAGGGTGTATGTATAAGTTCGTATAACCAACTAATATTATCATTTTGAGAGATAGAAGAATTGGTATTTTTAGATGAGACGTTAAGGACAATCCAAAGCTGAATTGCATTAGGACATTCTAGAAAGAGAAGGATTATTGTTTCAGGGCCCTATTACACTGTGGACATATAGATGAATTGAGGATACCTAATCTTGCAGGATACACAGCAATTGGGAGTCTATCATGACAAAGTAACCATAAGAAGAAGGAAGTTTTTGGTGGAATTTGAAGTTTCAAATTCACTTATAGGAGTATAGTGTATTTGTTGTAGTTGGATTTATGGAATTTATTATAGAATTTTACATTGATTGTACAGAGAATATACCATTTGTTGTAAGAGCCCAGTATATTTGATCATATGTTATGGCCGCAAAAGGCATATAAATATATGTGATTATGAATTGTGAATGAGTTGGTAATGTGAATGGTAATGTGTCTAAATGCCATTTGTGATTGTAATAGTAATCTGAAACAAGTTTTGTTTTCTCATATTGTGGTAGAGGTCTATTTATGCAGTTACGAATTATTTAATTCTGGTTGATCCAAGGATCAATCCAAAATTTGACATGTTTGCTTAACCAAAAAATGGAATTTTGACTAAAGTTATAATTTAGAAGAACACGGGTTACTGATAATCGCAAGAATGTATAAAAGAAAGTAATTTGTATAGCCAAAATGTAATCGAATAAAACAAATAAACCAAACTATATTCAGATGATCTTTCGTCCCCCTTACAACTGTTCAGTCTTCTCTCTTTTATATCTATTTCGGATGTATGTGTCATAATTGTCACGCCCCGAATCTGAGGGACGTGACCAGCGCTCGACCAGGTAGCCCCAGTCAAGCGGACCTGAGTGCCTCTCCTACCCTACGAGTTATCCCGCATTCTGCATTACTTATTATCCAAGAGAAATAACCATTTTAGAACAAAACACCTTTTTATTACAAAATATATATAGTCACTTAATGAGGTTTACAACTTTCATCGCCCAATATACAAAATACATATTTACGTAAGTTCGCAACCCACATTTACTGTCTACGGAGCCTATAAACATGAAAAAGGGATGATATAGTCCTTGCCGGTAACAAGGATCCGGCTATACCTTATACAAATATCAAAACAAGATCCAAAACAGAAGCGGTATGAGCCACGCAGGGCCCCGAAAGGAAAGGGGCTCACCAATTCAGCTGACAGGGAGTGATGAGGAGCTATGGTCGGTGGACTGGGGTACCTGATATGGATCCACCAACAATCATAACACGAATGTAGTGCCCCCGGCAAAAGGGACTTCAGTACACTTGAATTGTACTGGTATGTATGAACAAACTTGCTTCGAGTAAACCCAAGCCATATACCAGTAGGTAACAGTAATAGGAACGACAATCAAATGCACAAGAAAAGGAACAATCAAGCCAAACAAGTTTTCAATCTCTCATGTTTTCCACCTTCTACAATTCCACACCAATAATTTCACAATTTGCTCAAATATTTATTTCAATAGTGATTTCGATCACTTTTCTACCCTTATTACCTCGTCCACCCTTATTACCTCGGCCACCCTTATCGCCACAACCCACACCTTATAACTTCGTGTTGCGGCGCGCAACCCGATCCCATCGTATAGTCACGATCCACAAAAAACACAACAACAATCGACAACTCACAAGGATCAACAACAACACTTCTTAAGAAATAACAACAATTTACAAATATTTCCATAACCATCAATACTATTTTCCTTCACATCCAACAACTCACATGTGCTTTACATTAAAACGACAATTGCCCACAATAAGCCATAGATGTGGTTATCACAGTTATTCCAGTTGCATCATTTATGATTTTCTTCCATCATTTGTTACTCAACTCTTACCACATAACACTTTCACGATCACGCATTTAGTTTATTGCCAGTTACTTGCACTATTATATCGGGAGACTTAACCACAACACTCAATCAAACCAATCACAATAATTCCACAATAATCACAATCATACAAATCAAAATAATTTTCATGGATAATCTACGTAGATATCTCATACCAAACACTCGTACACCAAACAAGGCGATTCTACAAAGATCAAAGTTAGCCATACATACCTAGAGCCGAATTCCCTTTTAATATCTACTTCCAACTTTACCAAAAAGCCTGGCAACGTCAATCTAGTGCACAAATTAATACATATTTCTTAGAATCAAAGTTCACAATCACTACCCGAACATATTTAGGTTATCAACCCTCCCTTACACAATTCTTTACTCCCACCTAATTATTCTTACTAGATTTTAGGTTTTAATAGACATGCATGAGGGTTTCGACCCCTATTACCAAGAATCAATGCATAAGAATCTCCCTTTTTATTAAAATATAAAAATCAATGCAAAAGAGTTGGGAACCTTACCTGCAAGAATGGATATGAATATAATACTCAAGAATTTCCGAGCCTGGGCGACGTTGGAAAATCAAATTGATGAAGATGAGACTTTCTCTCTCAAGAACCCTCTATCCCTTCTCTCTAGTTTTGTCCAGAAAAATGTGTAAAAATGAAGGATTGGGGTGTTTTATTGAAAAATAGATCGAATTGAAAAATTAGAAAATCTAGAGCCGAGTCGGGTCTGTGGTCGCACTCTGCAATCGCAGAGTGGAAATGCGGTCCGCATAATGGACCGCAGAAGTGCTCCTAAAATCTGACTTCTCTGCCTGGGTTTGCGACCGAAATTCGGTCCGTATTTCTGTTCTGCGATCGCATAATGCTTCGCAGAATTGACCTTTACAATTCCTTGAAGAATTTATGCGATGGTTATGCGATCCGCATATTGATTATGCAATCGTATAATGGACCGCATTTTCAACATCAATTTCGACTAACTCACTGGTTAACTCTGCGGCGGAAATGCGGTCCGCATACCTGATCTGCGACCGCATTCTGGACCGCATAATGGCAATTTTTCTGGAAATTTTTTATTCTTGATTTTTAAGTGCAAAATCAGTAAAAAGGGTCCGAACCGCGGCGAGCTTTCGGATCTTGGCACTACGAGCTACTAGGTTTTGAGCACAAAATTTTACGGGGCCTTACAATAATAAGCTTATTATGGGCAATAAATGACATTGAATGCTACGTTACATAATCATTACATGTCACATACCAAACATTCGTACACCAAACAAGGCGATTCTACAAAGATCAAAGTTAGCCATACATACCTAGAGCCAAATTCCCTTTTAATATCTACTTCCAACTTTACCAAAAAGCCTGGCAACGTCAATCTAGTGCACAAATTAATACATATTTCTTAGAATCAAAGTTCACAATCACTACCCGAACATATTTAGGTTATCAACTCTCCCTTACACAATTCTTTACTCCCACCTAATTATTCTTACTAGATTTTAGGTTTTAATAGACATGCATGAGGGTTTGGACCCCTATTACCAAGAATCAATGCATAAGAATCTCCCTTTTTATTAAAATATGAAAATCAATGTAAAAGAGTTGGGAACCTTACCTGCAAGAATGGAGATGAATATAATACTTAAGAATTTCCGGGCCTGGGCGACGTTGGAAAATCAAATTGATGAAGATGAGACTTTCTCTCTCAAGAACCATATATCCCTTCTCTCTAGTTTTGTCCAGAAAAATGTGTAAAAATGAAGGGTTGGGGTGTTTTATTGAAAAAGAGATCGGATTAAAAATTAGAAAATCTAGATCCTAGTCGAGTCTGTGGTCGCACTCTGCGATCGCAGAGTGGAAATGCGGTCCGCATAATGGACCGCAGAAGTGCTCCTAAAATCTGACTTCTTTGCCTGGGTTTGCGACCGAAATTCGGTCCGCACTTCTGTTCTGCGATCGCATAATGCATCGCAGAATTGACCTTCACAATTCCTTGAAGAATTTATGCGATGGTTATGTGATCCACATATTGATTATGCGATCGTATAATAGACCACATTTTTAACATCAATTTCGACTAACTCACTGGTTAACTCTGCGGCGGAAATGCGGTCCGCATACCTGATCTGCGACCGCATTCTGGACCGCATAATGGCAATTTTTCTGGAAATTTTTTTATTCTTGATTTTTAAGTGCAAAATCAGTAAAAAGGGTCCGAACCACGGCGAGCTTTCGGATCTTGGCACTACGAGCTACTAGGTTTTGAGCACAAAATTTTACCGGGCCTTACAATAATAAGCTTATTATGGGCAATAAATGACATTGAATGCTACGTTACATAATCATTACATGTAAGATAGATTCTCTAACGTTTTTAACATTTAATGCTTATTAAATACTTTATTTGGACTCTCGTATGCTGTCAGATTCATTCCCTTGATTCTTCTTGATTATTGAACTTAAATGTCTTGAATAGGTACGAGTGCTAAATTATTTGAATAACCGCTCGTGCCTCTTCCTTTTCTTTTGCTCTCATCTATTACCACTCATGCCTCTTGGCTAGTTGTAACTCTTTTGACCAGTTGACCAGCCTACGTGTCATGACACGTCATCTTCATACTTTTTTAATATGTAAACTCAATTTTTCCCAATACAGATAGTGCTCCCACTTGCCATTTATTCATCAATTAAATATTTGGGAAGTGGATTTCATTAAAACGGGAATTTTTGTCACCATTAATGTTGTGACAGAATTGACGCTTCATTGTCACTACCATTTAATGCAATTCACACGTGTCACCTTCCTATTGGTTCTGTAGTTTTATAGTACTTTTATAGGCTTTCTTTTCGGCTTTCTTGTTCACAAAGTGTTAATTATCATTATTATGGCCCTTCCATCATTGCACCTTTCCCTTTGACGGTTGATCACCAGTATAAATATAACTTCTTTCTTTGTTTTTATTTCATAAAGTTTACTGTATACTTTATTTTTCAAATCTCTGTTTGTTTCTTCCTCGTATCATCTTATTTCATTATGATTTCATTGAAAGCTAACCCTAGAAGGGCTTCCATTGTTGATACATTCCCTAGTGCTCCTAGTAGGGGCAGAAGGGGAGGTAGGCACCGTAGTTCAGGATCTGCATGAGGCTCTTCTGCTTTATCTCCTAGTTCTGGACCTTGTTCTAGAACAGGGGTTCCCTTTCTCAAAAATCTTTCTCTAGGGGTAAAGAACCTTCTGAACCATTATGTGAGCCTTTAGTAGAAGAGATAGTCCCTATGGAATTGTCTTTTTATCATGACAGGGAATCCTTAGAAATCGGGTTTCTTCTTTAGATTGTTCTGATGTTTTTCCCACTCAAATTACCGAAAATTTGGCTCCTGTAGTTCGTAAGGATTGCCATTGGAGTGATGACTTTCCTATTATTGTTCCTAACCTAAATCAGAGAATCACCTCTTACTTGACGGGGTTTTCTTTTGTTTATACATACCCTTTCACCTTAGGGTTTAATCCAGCTATTGACCCAATAATTCTTGATTTTTGTCGTTCCTTCAATGTTTGTTTGTGTCAAATTGGCCCAATCATATGGAGGGCTATTGCCTGTTTAAGGCATTTAACCAATTCAACTGGTGTTCCCTTTACTTTTCCTCATCTAATTCATCTTTACTCCTCTAGGCTTTTTCGCAATGGTGTTTTCACACTAGTAGCCAGGAGTAAGAGAGTTTTTGGTGAGCCCTGAGGATGACAAGGACTGTGGCTGTTATGCCTGATTTGTTGCTGCCCCCACTGCTGGTTTAGTGGGTAATAATAATGTCCCCTTCCCTGAGAGGTGGATCTTTGCACGTAAGTCTTTTTTCGTGCCTTTTTTCCTTCAAGTTTGTCAATTTTTCTAATTTTGGTTTTCTTTTTCCTTTTTTAGCAACCATGGGAGTTGTAGAAGATGTTCCCAATTTTCGTGGTTGGGTAGATAAATTACTGAAGACCACACCAATGGACGGGAGGTCTTGGAAGACACTTTCTAACCGTTTTGGTTGGAAAGGTAAGACTCATGGTAAGAGCTTCCTATTTTATTTCAACTTTCGTGCATATATTTCTCTTTAGGACTCTAATTTCAATCCATCTTTTTATCAGGATTTCCTATTCGAGGAGTTACTGCCGAGGCTGTTGCGGATTCTCGTGCCTCTTCGAGAACCCGTATCTCTTTGGAAAGGGCTCAAGAAATAGTCTTGGGTTCTTTGAAGAGAAAAGCCATTGAAGAAGAAGATTCCGAAGAAGAGGAAGATGGGAGATCTTTGGTGACAAGGCCTCAAGGCAGAAGATGCATAATTTCTGATGACAAAGTAGAGGTGTCTCCCCGTCATTCTGTTCCTCTTGCTTCATCCATTGAAGCCCCGGTAGTAATTCCTGACGATGATGTTGACCCTGGTGATAATCATGAGTCCATTAAACAACTTTTTGTTAGTGGTTTTGATATTGGTAGTTTAGGGCCTGTTTTAGATGAACCACCCCTAGCCTCTTTTTCAACTCCCGTGCCTGTGCTTCCTTCGTTGCCACCTCAAGCTGTTACTATTCCTTCCTCAATTGCTCCTACCTCGACTGGTCTTACTTCTTCCACCATTCCTCCTTTGACAATTCGACCTCCAATCGTTCACCATACTGAGGTGGGTTCTTCAAGTAGAAGTGTCGCTATGAGGAGTGTAGTTATTGAAGTTCCTGCTGAGAGTAGCCTTTTGAGGAAATCAAGTTAGGCAGATGTATGGCTGGAGCCTTTGATTGGCTCGATTGAAAAAGCAAAGTTGGAGAGCCATAGTTCCCTGACCCTGATGAACGATATTGTAAATGCTACCTTGAAGGTTTTTATCCCCTTTCCTTTTTTTTTTGTAATTTTATCTTTGGGATTCTAATCTCTCTTTCCATTTTTTCTTAGGCCAATCTCATTGATATAAAAATGATGAACAGAATCCCCCTCTTAGAGAAGATAGCACGCGATTCTCAATTAGAGGCATTTAATTGGAAGGAGCAGTTTGAGAGTTTACAAATTGATGTGGGATACTTACAAGAGAGCAAGAGTACCTTAGAACAGCGGGTACGAGCTTTAACCTCTGAGTTAGTAGTTGCAAGAGCTTCTTCAATCCAACCATAAAAAGAAAAAGAGCATCTCGAGTCTACCTTTTCTGAACAACTATCCAAAGCTAGTGAAGAGAACAGAAAGTTGAAAGTTCTCTTGAGTCAAAAAGAGACTTACTCTGGGGAGCTCGTGCAAAGCTTAACTCAAGCACAATAAGACCTTCGAGTCTTTTCAGATAAGGTGTATGCTTTAGAAAGCTCCCATGCCTCTCTTCAAGCTTCTTACAACTCGGCCCTGGCTGAAAATGAGGAGCTAAATAATGAGATTGTTGATTGGGCAAGGATTATGAGATCCTTGAAGAGAAATCTGCTGTTGAGGCAAGTTGGGCATTTCTGAACTCACGCCGTAATACACTGATTGAAGTTGGCCAAGAAAATTTCAACTTAGAGTCTGAATTGGCTAAGATCAATGACACCATTGAGAAGGCTCAACAAACTCAAGATTTTCCTTCTCCTGTGGCCGAAGCTCCCATGAATGTTGAAGTTGATACGAGTATCCCAATTTTTTCAAGCCCTATCGAGCCTGATGCTGAGAGTGAAGTTCCACCCGCAACTATTGACGCTCTTGCCCAAGTTGAGTCTGTTGTTGTGAGTCAAGATCAACCCGCAACTGTTCATGCTCCTTCCCAAGTTGAGCTTGTTGCCATTGATGCATCTTCTTAGTGAAAAATTTACACTGTCTTGAATTCCTTATTTTTTGCAGGTACCACTTTGGAAAATTATGTTAAAAACTCTTGGTTTCATTTGAGGGTTTATTTTGGAAAATTGTAATCAAACCCTTAGCTTCATTTTAGGGTTGGTTTTGGAAACGCAGCTCCCCAAGTCTTTTCACGGGGCAATTTGTTTAAACAATTCATATCTTCTTGACTAAGTTCGTACTTAGTCTTAAGATTTTAAGTATTAAGAAGTTTTCTTGAACTTCTGTTTGTTTCATTCTTGCCTTTATCTTTAAGGACTTATAGAATAATTTGCATTTTTATTCTTTAGAAAATGCTTTTGCTAACTTCATGAATAATTATATTAAACATGAATTTTATAAAAGAGGG
This sequence comes from Nicotiana glauca, assembly GCA_026770625.1. Classification (NCBI taxonomy): domain Eukaryota; kingdom Viridiplantae; phylum Streptophyta; class Magnoliopsida; order Solanales; family Solanaceae; genus Nicotiana; species Nicotiana glauca. The sequence continues at coordinate 71,688 of MU697317.1, read as the reverse complement.
CACTTTTATATTCGACACTTAATGAAGAAGACGTCTCAACTTCATAATGGTGCTAACATACGATAAAAGAAATAGGAACACACATGTTTCTTTTGAAATAACATTGACAAATTTTTTTTTATTTGAACTTTGACTAGTTTTGAATAATACTTTACATGTATTTGAATTACATCTATAACTTTCTTGTAACTATTTTTCTTGTAACAGATTTTTAGGAAAATAATAAACATGAGGTTTTTCTTTATAACCCATTTCAGTACAATAAACGCAAGGTTTTTCTTTATAACCTGCTTTAGTACATAGCTTTTACCCTAACTACAGTAAGGTTTTATTTAGCCTTGGCTCGTGACTTCGTGACTTTTACTCTACACTTGACTTTTTCAGGCTTGATTTTTCTTCAATCTTCTTTGCCTTCTTTATACACATACTTGTGTATATTATGTAGTCCCCCAATTATTTGAGTGTTGAAGTATGAAGCCTCGAGCACTTGATTGTTTCTCTCTTTTGGTCCTTTTCCTGAAAAGGAAAAACACACGGGACTCAGAGGTGCGATTTTAGATGAAGACTGCCTAACCTATTTGTATTTCTATCAAAACAATTGTAACCCTAGGCCAGGAATTTTAGTTTATTCCATGTGCCTTACAGGTCGTGACTCATCATTTAGTACGATTAATTTTTGCCTAGAATCTAAAATCGTTAGAAAAATTTTAGCAATTCAAAATTAAATTTTAAAAGAGGGGTAGCTGACCATGGGTATTTCTTAGAATTAGTATCTTTTTAAGTGAACAACGTTCCAATGTGAAGGTAGTACTTTGCCATCCATTGTTTCCAACTCATATGCTCCTTTGCCTGCAATACCACAAATTCTATAGGGTCTTTCCCATGTTGGACTTAATTTTCCTGTATTAACTGTCTTTGTAGATTGGAAAACTTTTTTGAGCACAAAGTTCCCAATTTTGAAAAATCTGAGGCGTGCTTTCCAGTTGTAGTACCGTTCTATGACTTGCTTTTGTGCTGCCATTCTTACTAATGAAGCTTCCCTTCTTCCTTCAAGTAAATCGAGGCTTATACGCATTTCTTCGCCATTAGACTCTTCAGTTGCATGTGTAAACCTCGTACTTGGATCTCCTATCTCAAATGGAATTAAAGCTTCTACTCCATAAACCAATAAAAATGGTGTTTCCCCCATACTTATTTTTGTTGTTATGCGATATGCCCACAAAACACCAGGTAGCACTTCTGGCCAATTTCCTTTTGATTCTTCCAAACGCTTCTTTAAATTATTGATAATAACCTTGTTTGTTGACTCTGCTTGCCAATTACCTACCGGATGATAAGGTGTGGACGTAATCCTTTCAATTTAACAACTTTGAAAAAATTTCGTGATTTGAGCTCCTATAAACTGAGGGCCATTATCACATACGATCTCCTTCGGTACACCGAATTGGCATATGATATTTCGCCAAATAAAATCTTTGACTTCCTTTTCTTGTACCTGTTTGAATTATCCTACCTCTACCCATTTAGTAAAATAATCAGTAAGTACGAGTGGAAATTTTACCTTTTCTCGTACCTGTTTGAATGATCCTGCCTTTACACATTTAGTAAAATAATCAGTAAGTACGAGTAGAAATTTTACCTGTCCTTTTGCTTGTGGTAATGGACCCACGATATCCATTCTCCATTTTATAAATGGCCATGTTGCGATGACCGGATGTAATAAATCCGCGAGTCTATGCATATTGTTACCGTACCTTTGACATTTATCACATTTGGCCGCAAAACTTTCTACTTCTTCTTCTATTTTAGGCTAGTAATAACCTGCTCTTATTAAGGTTCTTACCAGTGACCTTCCTCCGACGTGATTCCCACAATGCCCCTCATGTATTTCTCTCATTACGTACTCCGTTTGAGAAGGTCTAAGGCATCTGGCTAAGGGACCACCTAACATTTTACGATATAGGTTGCCCTGGTTTAAACAGTACCGAGCAGCCTATTTTTGAAGCGCATGAACTTTTTTCTTGTCATCAGGAACGGTTCCATACTGCAAAAAAGCAACAATCTCGTTCCTCCAATCCCAAGTTAAATTATTAAAATTTACCTCATTATTGTCAGGGTCGAGAACTAAATGAAATAAATGAATAACTGAGATGTTTACATCACTTGCCATGTCAGCCGCAAATGCGAGATTAGCTAAGGCGTCTGCTTCGAGATTTTCATCCCTTGGTATTTGATTAACTTTCTAGGTTTGAAATTTCTTTATTAACTCCCGCACCTTTTCTAAATATTGTTGTATCCTTGTTTCCCTGGATGTATAAGTCCCCAGCATTGCCAATTCTAAACCTGCAATCACAACCTCATATTCTGCCTCATTGTTAGTTATAGAATGACATTCGATAGCTTGTCGTATGGTTTCACCCGTAGGTGATACCAAAACATATCCTTAAACCTGCTCCTTTTACGTTAGATGAACCATCAGCGAATAAAGTCCAAGTTCCTGGTTTAGCTCCATTAAGCACCTGTAATTCTTTTTCTTCTTCTAATTGCATCCCCTGGCTAAAATCAGCCACGAAATCAGCTAACGATTGTGATTTTATAGCAGTTCTAGGTTGGTATGTGATTTCATATTCACTTAACTCTATAGCCCATTTAGCCAACCTACCTGATAACTCATGCTTGTGTAATATATTACGTAAAGGTTAGGCGGTTACTACAACAATAGAATGACATTGAAAATAAGGTCTTAATTTCCTAGATGCCATGATTAATGCAAGTGCAAGCTTTTCTAATTGAGGATACTGCGTCTCCGCATCTAACAAAGATTTACTAGCACAATAGATAATGGATTATTTATCTTGTTATTCTCGAACCAAAATAGCACTTACCGCTACTTCTAAAATAGCAAGGTAAATGAGTAGTCTTTCCCCAGCCTTCGGTTTTGCTAGCGAAGGTGGATTTGATAAATATGTTTTCAAATTTCTGAGTGCCTGTTGACATTCCTCATTCCATTCAAAATGATCCTGCTTCTTAAGGGCTGAGAAGAATTTAAAGCACTTCTCTGATGATTTAGAAATGAATCTTCCCAAGGCTGCAATCCTCCATGTTAATCTTTGAACTTCTTTCTTGCTCAAAAGTATATAAGGGATTTCTTCAATGGCCTTAATCTGTGAAGGATTTACCTCAATACCACGGTTAGAAACAAGAAAACCTAAGAACTTACGTGATGCAACACCAAATGCACATTTTTCGAGATTTAACTTCATATTAAATTTACGCAAAATTCTAAACGTTTCAGATAGATGCGATATATGATCTCTTGTATCATCTATATAGACCTCCATAGTTTTTCGCAAATGATCTTGAAACATTTTGGTAACTAACCTCTAACATGTTGCTCCTGCATTCTTTAGACCAAAAGGCATTACTTTATAACAGTAAGTCCCCTTATCTGTTATGAATGAAGTTTTTTCTTCATCTCTCGGATCCATTTAATCTGATTATAACCTGAATACGCATCTAAAAAACTTAAAACTCATGCCCTGCAGTAGCATCAATTAGTTGATCTATATGAGGTAATGGAAAAAATATTTAGGACACGGTTTATTAAGATCTATATAGTCTACACAGACTCGCCATTTACCGTTAGGTACCACGACAGTGTTGGCGAGCCACTCAGGATACTTTACCTCTCGAATAGACCCATTTTTTAATAGCTTTCGAACCTATTCTTGAATTACTTGATTTTTGAAGGTTCCTTGCTTTCTTTTCTTTTGTTTGACAGAAAGGTGTGATGGGTCTTCATTTAACTTGTGAGTCATCACTTCCGGTGGTATCCCTGTCATGTCTGAGTGGGACTAAGCAAAACAGTCCGTGTTAGTTTTTAAAAATTTAATTAACTTACATTTCATGTCTTGGCTTAAATTGGCACCAAAGTAGACTTTCTTTTCTAGCCATTGAGCAAATAATACAATGGGCTCCAATTCCTTAATTGTTGTTTTGATATTTTTATTTTCTTCTGGTTCTTGGATAATATCAGGTCTGGAATCCACATCTATTTGCTCCTGTTAAGTTGAGGTTTGTGGTGTGGTGCCCTCAACTGCCTTCTGTGATTAATATTTTTCTTCACTTTTGTATTTGTATCTGCTACGGAGTTGATACTCCTGGATGTATGTTGATCTCCACGAATTTGGCATATTCCCCATGATGACGGAAATTTAATGACTTGATGCAAAGTTGAAGGAACAGTGTCCATTTCATGGATCCATGGTCTCTCAAGTATCATATTGTAAGCCATCTCCATATCTACTACCTGAAACTTTGTATCTTTGACGACTCCTTCTGCAAATGTGGTGAGTGTTACCTCTCCTTTCATCACAACACTGGAATTGTCGAATCCAGATAGAGTATGTGCCTTTGGTATTACTCTTTTTTCAGCTTGCATCTCACGTAATACCCTTAGCAAAATAATGTTCATGGAACTTCCTAGATCAATCAAAACTGGTAACACATTAGTATCATGTACAATTAGAGATATTACCAGTGCGTCGTTGTGAGGGGTTAATACACCATCTGCATTCGCGTCGTCAATTGTTATGATGTTTTCCTCTAGAACATGTCGTACCTGTTTCCCTTGGGTAATTGTCACTTTAGAAATTTTATTAGCTGCGGTATACGATAAGCCATTCACGTCTTCCCCC
>MU697317.1:47829-64577 GCA_026770625.1 Nicotiana glauca | reverse complement strand
CCCCCCCCCCCCCCCCCCCCCCGCTTATAACGTTGATAGTTCTTTTGGGAAAAGGTAGTTTTGGAGGCTCCTGCCTGATTTCATATATGCTTATTTCCTTTCTCACTGAATAACTCGGGGAGATACCCCTGTTTTAACAAATGATCAACTTCACCTTGCAAAAATCTGCAATCTGCCGTTTTATGTCCATGATCGTTGTGGAATTCGCACCAATGATCCGGATTTTATCTGTTTGGATTTGATATCTTCTCCTTCGGCCATCGTACCTTATCTCCCATTCTTCTTAAAATAGATACGAGTTTAGAAGTGCTCACGTTGAAATTGTAACCACAAAACCTTGCCTTTAGACTTCTATCATTATCCCGTGACTTACGTGTGTTTTGATCATTCCCAAATCTTGAGGACGAGCCTGAATCTTTATTCCTCGATCTGTGATCGTACCTATGATTGTCTTGTTTTGATCATGAGTCTGTTCCTGCAGGTCCCATGTATGGCTCGTACCTATTTTTACCAGATCTTTTCTAGTTTTATACCTGTCTCGAGTTTACTTTTTCTTCTTTTTTATGTTGTGAAACAATATCTTCTTCAATCTTCATCTTTGTGATATATGTGTTGTACATGTCATTCCACGTTGTAGCTGGGAATTCACAGAGGCTTTCTTAAGTCGCCTTGTAGCTTTTGAACTCTTTTCATTCAGATTACTTGTGAAGGCTATAGCTGCCCAATTGTCAGGTACACGCGGCAATGTCATTCTTTCACGCTGGAATCTGTCCACGAATTCTCTAAGCAATTCTGAGTCCCCTTGCTTGATTTTGAAAATATATTCCATTTTTTTATCAACCTTTTGAGCTCCCGAGTGTGCTTTGATAAAAGAATCTGTAAGCTTATAGAATTTTCGAGTAAAAGAGAATACCATGTTAGCGTTTCACCGAATTTTTCGACCAATACTGATTCAATCTCCTGCTTAGTCATATCGTTGCCTTTTACTCCTGTTGTAAATGCAGTAACGTGATCTCGTGGGTCTGTTGTTCCATCGTACTTTGGAATATCAGGCATTTTGAACTTTTTTGGAATTGAGAGGGGAGCAGCACTTGGCTTCTAGGGCTGTTAAGAGTACTTATCCATATCTACTCCTTTGACCACGGGCGGCACCCCGGGTATTTTCTCTATGCGATCACTTTGCTACTTGAGTTGTTTCTACAATATTAGTACCGGATTTTATAAATTAGAATTAACTAAATTACCTGGTTCTCCCTCCTGTGATTCGCTGGGGTTCTACCGCTACCTGAATTAATAAGCCCGGAATGAGGGTTCTCCAGTATATTGTTATTTGGTGTAGGTGTGGGTGGAGCAGCAGGTAATTGGCTAACAAAAGCTTGAAGAGCTTTGTTGACCTGAGTGGCGATAATTTTTTGTAAAGCCTCATCGATAGCCTCACCATTTTCAATTTGAGCCTGCCCATCTGTATGAGATCCATCGGAGTACCTTCATGAGACCGCTGTCGAGAAGCTTGTGGAGAAGTAATTAGTGCGTTATTATCTTGCAGATCTCCTTGAAGTTATTGATTTGTTTGGTTTTCTTGGTTTCCTTGGATGTTGTCATTGTTGTTCGACATAATTGATGCAACAAAGAAAATCAAGCTAAAATAGAATTGACTGTCAGATTCCCGGTAACCGAACCAATTTGTTTAACCAAAAAATAGAATTTTGACTAAAGCTATAATTTAGAAGAACACGGGTTACTGATAATCGCAAGAATGTATAAAAGAAAGTAATTTGTATAGCCAGAATGTAATCGAATAAAACAAATAAACCAAAGTATATTCAGATGATCTTTCGTCCCCCTTATAATTGTTCAGTCTTCTCTCTTTTATGGCTATTTCGGATGTATGTGTCATGATAAGGTTATTATGGGCAATAAATGACATTGAATACTACGTTACATAATCATTACATTTAAGATAGATTCTGTAATGTTTTTAGCATTTAATGCTTATTAAATACTGTATTTGGACCCTTGTGTGCAGTCAGATTCATTCCCAAGATTCTTCTTGATTATTGAACTTAAAAGTCTTGAATAGGTACAGGTGCTGAATCCTTTGAATAACTGCCCGTGCCTCTTCGTTTTCTTTTGCTCGCATCTATTACCACTCGTGCCTCTTGGCTAGTTGTAACTCTTTTGACCAGTTGACCAGCCAACGTTTCATGACACGTCATCTTCATACCTTTTTAATATGTAAACTCAATTTTTTCCAATACAATGTTGGCATGTTGTAAGATTCCATTTATACCCTAAACAACAGTAGGACCACCCTTTCATAATATTTTGCCAAGTGGAGAAAACTTATGTTTTGATCAGTTGTAGTGGGCGTAAATAATTATGTAGTAGCACTTGTGCTCACAGTTGATGTGGATTTTGAAATAACCTTCATGCAAGACTTGCATGTAAGGTTTGATTTTTAGTATTTAGATTTTGTATCCCTGAACCCCCTTGATCTAACAGTTGTGTGATTGTAGACCACTTAATTAGATATAATTTTTCCTTTTGTTGAGTTGTTCCTCAGAAAAAATTATGTTGATAGCGATTGAGGTAGGATAGTATATAATTAGGAATTTGAATGTATTGCATAAGGTGATTAGGAAGGTGGTTTAATGTTGATCTAATTAAAGTTGTCCTTTCTGCTTTTGATAAAAAATTTGTCTTCCAACCTGCCAATTTATTTTTAAAATTTTCAATTAAGATTTGGTAATCCCTTTTGGAAGGTTTATTTATAAATATAGAGAATCCTAAGTATTTACCAAAACTTTTTCCTTCGGTCATGTGAAATATTTGTAGAATAGTTGTTCTTGTATTGGGTGTGCAACTTTTTTGAATTGTTTTTTTTTATTTCTCAAAATTTATAGTTTGTCCAATTCTATCATTAGACTAGTGAAATTAATGATGTATCCCTTTATAAATAATTTAATTAAGACAATATTACTGAAACAACTATTTTATAATAAAAAATATTTTTATCTAATAAATAATTAAGTCAAAAATTATTCTTGGTCTATTTCTCTGTCTCAAAATTCTACTCATTTCTAGTTAAAAAAAGTTGTGACATATAACTCTCTTGTCTCAATTTTATTATTAAGATTTCTAGTAAATATTTGTAAAAGATTCTATTTTGACGCTTTTATATATTTTATGAGGGAAAAGCAAAACAACAAAAAAAATTCATTTGATCATATTCTCATTATCTCCATGATATTTTTTAAGTTTCCTTATTCCTTTTTTGTTATTTTTTCTCTTTATCTGCCCTTCCTTTCCTTAAATTTTTCTTGTGTCTTTTCCATGTTGATAATTTTCTGTCATGTAAACCATATCGCTTCCTTATGTATATTCAGTCAAAGTATTATTTATAGTCCTACCCTTCTTCGCTCCCTTATCCTTTTCTTTACCTTTCTAATCTTCTTTTTTTATTTTTTTATTTTTTCTCTTATATTCATGTTTTTTGTTCTTCTATAAATTATAAACTACCACTATCCTTCCCTAAATTAATCAACTCAATTCCTATTTTTACTTTCTATTGATCTTATGAAAAACTAAAAAACTCAACTTTTTCCCTCTTGATCAACTTTTCCTCATAATGTTCATGATTTAATTTAATGATTCGGCCGGTTGTTTTGAGCATTTGTACTTCAATCAGTTGTTTGGATTCATGAGTAGCTCCGTATGATGTATTAGGGCTTGTGTGCAAAATTTGAGTTCATTCCGAGTTGATTTGATGTGTTTCGGCGTTAGTTTTGCAAGTCGAAAGTTCATTAAGATGATTTGAGGTGTGTTTCGTCATTTTGATATTATTATGTGTGTTTTGAGGGCTCGAGTAGGTTCAAATTATGGTATGGAATGTTTCGACGGGGTCCCGAGGGGCTCAGGTGAGTTTCGGATAGGTTTGGGTTATGTTGCGCTCGTTTTTCTTATGTTTCGACGTCGTTTCTTCAAGCATAGATGGTACCATATTGAACAAATGAGCTCCAATTTCTGTTTTGATTGAAGCATTAGATCCGTATCATAATTACGGAGCCATAGCAAAAAGAATCATCGAATTTGGACATCGTATGAGCATTTTATGGTCATTTCACTAAGAATTTGGTTGCTAGATTTTTCAGATTAACTACGAAATTGCCACTGACTACATATTTAAAAATCTGCACTATTTTCAAATATTGGAACCAACATATCTCCTTCAATATAAGGTAAAATGGAGTGATTCAAAAGCCTAACTTGACTAAAATTTTACAAGGAATCTGTTGGATGCATCAAAAGCGAGTTTCGAGATCATTTGGCATAAGAGATGAGGCAGAACAGTGTTAAAATGAGGGTTTTGTTCATTTAACATGTATGCGGTAAAATCAGAGGGCCTGATTCCCCGCCATTAAGCCACTTCGGGGAGATACCTCGAGACCCCGAGGACATGACGCCACCTCGGGGAGGTATTTCGAGACCCCGAGGATACGAAGCCACAACTTAGTCCTCTTCCCCGGGGCTTGTTAAGATCTGATTCAGGGCCAGATGGAGGCCGAGGCTAGGAAAAAAAATGGGAATCCCCCAAAACACGAAGCCGAGTCTGACATGGACGGCCTATCCATAGGCTACGCTGGGGCGTCGAGTCAAGCCATCAAATCTCCAAATTTCGTAAATTAGATATACATGTATCCGTAACTAAGTTTTCTCTCTTATATAAAGGGGACTCGCCCTACCTTGTAAGGGACTGATGTTGGATCCAACAATTCTACCAAGTGAAATAATATCTTTCTCTCTCTCTCTCTTCTTACTAAAACTTATTGGCTCTCTGTAATACCGAGGATACCTCGATATCCTTTGCCTCTATATGTGTTCTTCATTTTATATGTGTTCTTCATCGTACAACTCAGTTTCGGTTATCAATAGCTTCGTTTGATTATATCTCTAGTTGTTATACTACTCTCGATTGCCCCCGATAGCCCGAGCTCGACCTTGAGGTCGACCTCGAAGTCCCCATCGGCCAAGACTACATCCGGGTAGAAGGCCATTTGGTTTGATCATTATCTCTTTTTATCTCATGCTCCATCGTTAAAATTCATGTTACTAGCATCATTTGCTCTAACAACTAGCTTGCGAATAGATCTCGTATTTTTAGAGTCTCATTTCATAAATTTAATTGTCGTTACCATTTCTACGCTAAATATTTTGGCGCCCACCATGGGGCTAAAAATAATAGTGATTATTTTCTTGCTAGTTTCATTACACAAACGCATATCATCTTTCACACTTTTTCTTGTCCAGGGTCCTTTGATTTCAGGTAAATATGTCCGGCTCAGTGAACAGAGTTGAGAACGACCGCCTCGAGGATCACGGGGAAAATGGCATAGCTATTCCGGCCGCCGGATCCCCATAACGCACCTGAACCAGTACTAGCATATGCGGACTCACAGGACGCACAGCAAGTCAATGAAACTTCTCACGCCTACGGAAGCATGCGACACAGCAAACGATAGGAAGTTCAAAAAACCCCGGCCCGGGAAGAACAGGAAGTTAGTCTTCACGCTATTTTTGAAATGTTGCATGCACAAAAACTGGCCATTGCTCAGTTGCAAAGTCATCCGAGAACTCCCAGCACACTAGAACTGGAAATACCCCGCCGAGCAAATACCTAAAATATCAAATGATATCGGGTCAACGGTTGACCCCACCATAGTGAAGATGCTGGAGGATCTTACCAAAAGGATCCAATCGGGTGAAAAAATGATCGCAACCAACGATAAAAAAGTCGAGACCTACAACTCTCGAGTGGAACATATCCCGGGAGCACCCCCGGTCCTAAAAGGTCTGGATTCGAAGAAATTCATACAGAAGTCATTCCCCGAGGAAGCGGCCCCGAAGCTCATTCCTAAAAAATTCAGGATGCCGGAACTCCCCAAATACAACAGCACCATCGATCCCAACGAGCACGTCACCGCCTATAACTGCATTGTAAAAGACAACGATATAAAAATTGACAAAATCGAGTCTGTATTGCTGAAAAAATTAGGAGAAACACTTTCGAAGGGGGCCATGATGTGGTATCACAACATGGCTCCCGAATCCATAGATTCATTCTCCATGCTAGCAGACTCCTTCGTAAAGGCGCACACAGGAGCCATCAAGGTAGGACGTTTTCAAAATCAAACAAAGAGAGAATGAGATGCTGTGGGAATTCGTGTCCCGCTTCCAAATGGAACGAATGGAACTGCCACCTGTCTCCGACGACTGGGCAGTACACGCCTTCACCCAAGGCCTAAATGAATAAAGCTCGGTGGCCTCGAAGCAGCTGAAGCAGAACCTGATCGAATACTCGGCCGTGACTTGGTCGGACATCCACAACTGGTACCAGTCAAAGATCAAGGCCGAGGACGACCAACTGGGAGCCCCGTCGGGCTCGGTATACCCAAGAAGACTCTTGGTAAGAGAAGTGAGACCAAATAAAGAAAGGTAGCATTCGTACCTCGAAGACAGGAGGAACATCCCAAGACGTAACCTACCTCGCAACAATCGAAGGATAGATCAAGGACAAGACCCTCGAGGCCTCATCAACAGAACTAGGTTCGATCGAAACATAGCGCCAACTAACGCGCCTTACTTATCGGAGTACAACTTTTGCATCGATGTTTCAGACATCGTCTTAGCTATCTGCAAGATCAGGGACGCCAAGTGGCCCAAACCAATACAGTCAGACCCTTCACAGAGAAATTACAACTTAGTATGCGAGTTTCACAACACGCACGGTCACAGGACCGAGGACTGCCACCAGGTACGAGAGGAGGTGGCTCGACTACTCAACAAAGGGTATCTCTGGGAATTTCTCAGCAATCAGGCCAAAAATCAATTCTGAGATAGGGAGGCGATCAAGAAAAATGAGGCAAAGGAACCACAACATGTCATCCACATGATCATGGGGCGCGTTGATACCCCGCAGGAATCGATAGTGAGAAGAATAAAGATATCCATCACCAGGGAAAAATGGACTAGGGGATATATCCCAGAAGATGCCCTCACATTCAGTGAGGAAGATATTGAGGCCCTATCTCAACCCCACAATGACGCCCTGGTAATCTCCTTTCTTATAAATTCATTTCAGATAAAACATGTACTCGTGGATCCAGGTAGCTCGGCCAATATCATCAGGGTGAAGGTAACAGAATGACTTGGGCTGCTCGAACAAATCATGCCCACCACTCGGGTCCTCAACGGTTTCAACATGGCTAGAGAAACAACGAAGGGAGAAATCATCCTCCCGGATAGTGTGGACAACATAACCCAAGACGCCAAGTTCCATGTCATCAAGGGAGATATGATATATAATGCCTTATTCGGACAACCCTGGATACACTGCATGAGAGCAATACCATCCACCTTCCATCAGGTGATAAAATTCCTGACAAAGGACGGGATCAAGACCGTATACGGGGAACAACATGCGACAAGGGAAATGTTTGCTATACACGACGTAGTGCCAGTGCTCACACTTACACCCCCAAATGAAACCATGAGCAGACCACGTCTCTCCCCCGTCAAACTTAACAAAGCAAAGTGAAAAATTCGCGCTGCACCTCTACCCTTGGGAAGTTATAATAGGTTAAGTCCCAAGACATCGCCTGCGCATGTAACTTTAAGGTACAACCATTCCTTTTCTTATGTTATTTTTTCAAATCCGTGGTTAACCCTCACGCAGACACCCAAATCGGAAGCTGCCCAAACGCTAGTACTACTACGGAACCCCGAAGCCCCAAAGGCGCACCCGTTGCACTCTTTTCCTTCGATCGAGTTTTTATCCTAAAAATAAAGGTTTTTACCGACAAGGTTTTTAATGAGGCAATGTTTGCAAGCCACTAGGAGGGGAACTCCGCAAAAACTTTTCAGAACAAACCCAGCGGCCATTGAAAAAACAAGAAGGCATTCCCTCCGAAAAGCGGCCCGCTCGAGGGAATTTCGAAAAATGCCAGACAAGGTTTCCTGTAAGAAAAATGATGCATCAAAACACTAGTGTATTCAGGGCTCGTCGCCAAAAATGTGTACTATTGTATAAAACAAATCAAAAAATACTTTTTGGAGGAGGGAACTCCTTCCGAGAGTAAAATAAAGAATATTTCCTTTGAAACATCCCGAAAATGCAGGAACAGATGCCAACAGTTCAAAACACCCCAAAGGCCTCCGCATCGAGGCTATGAGACGGCAATATTTTTCAAGCGGGACAAACCTGCAAGCAATCAGCCCTGTCCCGATATAGGTCGGTCCAACACAACAAGGTATATTGCGCCAATGGATCAAAGGACGCTTTCTAGCACTTCGTTCTCCGAACGGGGAAATCACAGTGCATTACCGGTAGGAATCTCTTCACCAAATGCATCTCAGAATACTCGACGACTTAATGCTTGCAATTGGGCACTTGCATAACTCCAGGATCGGAACTCTGGGCTCGTAAAGCCCCAAAAACACAGCTCCGAGTTCACAAGAAGCGGTCTTCACGCTTAAAAAACTTGATGACTCAGAGACTAACGACAATCGCCATACTACATCGTTGAAAAAACTGTAAGACCTCAATAGGCATAGCAAACTGTAAGAGCTCAACATGCATGAAAATCCCGAAGTTTAGGCTATTTGTCGCATTTGTAAGAATCCTGAAAGGGCATACCCTCGATGTAGGCGCCTAAACTGTCACTCGGGATAAAAAATGGCTACGAATAAATGCACATGACTAAGGTTAAAACGGCTGATACAACCAAAATAATGCGACTCGGGAACACCCGACTGTCGCTAAACAAAAATCATAAGCCACTACTTCGAATATACTTCGGAAAGAACCAGTTAAAACAGCCTTCCCTCAACAGGCAAACAACGGACTATGAACCTTCCGAGGTGCTTGAAATATCGCTGATAACGACTTGAAATCGATGTTCTTCAAGAACCGACGACGGGTCAAGCAAAAATCTTTCAAAAGCCATTAACGAGCGGAAAACAAGCCTACAAGAAAGCCCACAGGCAAAAATAGCGTAAGAGCCATTGTTGCCAACTAAGCAAGCCTACTGGCCATATATCAAAAGGTCTTTACGACCAATAAGCATAAGAGCCATTTTTGCCATCCAAATTGACAACTTGAGGATTAAAGTGAGCTCGAATCGTAACTCAATTCGGAGACCGGATCCAAAATAATTAACTAAACAAGCCTACGGGCCATATATCAAAAGATCTCTATGGCCAAAAAGCGTAAGAGCCTGTGTCTCCAGCCAAAACTGACAGCTTAAGGGTCAATTAAAGCTCGAATCGCAACACGACTCGGAGACTGGAACCTAAATAAGTTAGAATAACCAAACTCCCAAAGGCGAGAAATAAAAGCCATCGTCGCCAACCCAGATGAGTGCCAATCTCGAGGGTAAATTAAGCTCGATTCGGATCCCGACTCAAATACTGAACCCGACAACGAGTAAAACATACAAGCCTAAGGGAAGGTCCTGATCGAATTGACCCAATTGAAAATCCAACAAGCAAAAATACAAAAATATAAGTTGCGGGGTTCCCCATCTCCAAGTTTAACTCAGACATAGCTCCCTTCTTTTTTTTGGGGGTGTGAAGCAGTGTCAAACCAAAATACCCAACAAGCATTAGCTCTCCCTGAAAAGGAGGTGATCCAGCCACACTTTCCAGTACGGATACCTTGTTACGACTTCACTCCAGTCACTAGCCCTGACTTCGGCATCCCCCTCCTTGTGGTTAAGGTAACGACTTCAGGCATAGACAACTCCTATAGTTTGACGGGCGGTGTGTACAAGGCCCGGGAACGAATTCACCACTGTATGGCTGACCGACGATTACTAGCAATTTCGGCTTCATGCAGGCGAGTTCGAGCCTACAATCCGAACTGAGGATGGGTTTTTGGGGTTAGCTCACTCTTCTGGGATCGCGACCCTTTGTCCCGGCCATTGTAGCACGTGTGTCACCCAGGGCATAAGGGGCATGATGACTTGACGTCATCCTCACCTTCCTCTGGCTTATCACCGACAGTATGTTTAGGGTTCCAAACTCAATGATGGAAACTAAACACGAGGGTTGCGCTCATTGCGATACTTAACCCAACACCTTACGGCACAAGCTGACAACAGCCATGCACTACCTGTGTCCGCATTCCCGAAGGCACCCCTGTCTTTCAAGAGGATTTGCGGCATGTCAAGCCCTGGTAAGGTTCTTCGCTTTGCATCGAATTAAACCACATGCTCCACAGCTTGTGCGGGCCCCCATCAATTCCTTTGAGTTTCATTCTTGCGAACGTAATCCCCAGGCGGGATACTTAACATATTAGCTACAACACTGCACGGGTCGATACTCTTATTGCTACGTACTGACAATAAGGCACAGCCCCAACCTGCGTAGAATATTGAAAACCGTATATGCATTGAAATCGGGCAATAGGAATTTGGCATCATGCTCCTCTCCTTTGGCCTAATCTCCCCTAAAATGTCAAAAGCCCTTGCGAGAATCTCCTCGAATACTTCCCTCTGGGATCTGCGCCTCACGCGCTCTCTGCTATTTTAGGCACGATCGAGGGTCTTCTGCAAACTCAACTTTGGCGGCATCGGTGCTCCTCGAGTAAGCCGCCATTTTCATCCCTGGCCTAGTATCATTCATCACAACCTCGTCTCAAACATTCGCCCACACCAGCGCAAAGAGATCGAAGGGCAAGCAGGCTCGATAAAAACCTGACTCAAGGCCTAAAACAGCTATAAAAAAATGTAAAGGTTCTGAGGCCTGCTCGCATCAGCAAATCACACTCAAAGGTCCCCTGGCCTAAATAGATCGATTTCGAACCTGCGAGGGTCCTGCCAAAACACAGAAACCATTCTGTCATATCAAAAGCAATACAAAGTAAGTAAAGAAATTCATGACTCCTCTCATTTTTTGTTATACATATATATGCGCGAAAGATGCTCTCACCGTCTACAAGCACAAATCTGTAAAAAGTAATACAAAGGAGAATGGCAAGGTCAACGCTCCAAAGGCAGACATTCTTCGGGGCATCAGCCATAAAAAAAGTCGGGCACCACGCCTGACTACCTTCGCTCAAGAAAATTCTTCTATAAAAATGGTGCCCCCGGCATAAGTCCCTACTAGCAAACGCTCCCTTTGAAGGCCCGCTCCGGCCTGGCTCAAATCATCGGCGATAAATCACCAATCCTTCACCATCCACGGTTCAGATTAGTGCTATGTCAGTCCGGGAACCGGTTGTTCCCAATTCGGACTCTTCGAAGAATGAAGATACAGTTCCACGGCTATATCGACTCGAATCAAAGCTCAAAGATCCAACACACGGAGGGATCGCGCCAAAACCTGGCACAATGGGAAATCGGCAAGGCCTACTCAATGACCAAACACCCTACTAACTAGCCCTACCCTTGTTGGCCTTAAGGAACAATATCGGGCTCGAACAACGCACTCTCCTCGGAGGCACGGGCCTGTCTCTCCCCAATAAAAGCTCTTTCTCAAGTATGCAGCACATATCTCATCTATCGTCATGCCCAATTTATGCCATATCCCGGGCTAGCTGCTGCTAAGGGCATGATCCGCCAAGCTCCACAAAATCAGCAAGCTCGGAGAATCCCCGAATGGAAGCAACTTCACAAGTGCATAAGAAAAGGGTCAGAACGAGCCAACGCCAATCAAAGGCACCGATCCCCGACACCAACTCTGACCCCAAGGAATTCCACCATGACGAGATAATGCCCAAAAGTAGACCAACAGCGTCTCCATCAAATTGGCATACATCCCCAAGAGGCCTTTACCATAGGAGGTTGATTTACAAAGAGGGAGGCGTACTTAACAAAAAAGCCCGCACAAAACAGGCTCCGGGTAATGACCAGGACGGCCTGAAGCACAATCGAATCTCCATTTAGAGATCATCTCCGGATACCTGGCAACAGCTGCATAAAGCACAAAGAAGCCATTATGACAAATGAAAGGGGAGTCGAGGAGCGATTAAAGAGAAATTCACTTACGTTGAGCATTCCACTACTTCGGAAAGGGCATCCTCTAGGCCGAGATGATGTCTGATGTCCTCACTCGGATGAACCTTCTCATCCACCCTCAATGTTTCCCCTCATCAACGCTCGTGAAAAAAAGATTTCTTGGACCGATGGCGGAGCTTCGATACAACCGAGGGCGGTACAGTTTAATCAATATGTTGAGGGTAAAAACCTCGTCTATAACCCCTTCAGTAAAATCCCTAAGCATCAATACTATCCTCTAAAAGGATGGATATATCTGACCCAGAGTTACCTGGTATGGGGCGTAAAAGTCAAGGATAACCGGGTTAACTCCCAATGAAGGAGCTTCGATGGATTTATTAGGGCCCAGGTAAATGGGTAAGTGTATATGTAGAGAAAGCCATACTTGAAGTCGGTGATGCTATCATCAGGGCCAGGCATCTCCATCTCCACTACCTCGCTCCACCGGCAATCCTTCTCGACACTATCAACATCGGTCACGATGCTGACATATCGAGAGACGTGATCACACCGACCCAGTGTAGACGAGGTAGTCTTGACGTCAAAATCCTTCGACGTATCAATTTCTGGTGGAATCCATTTCTCTAAAGAAGGAGTCGACCTGTTGTCCCCCTCGAGTAGTCGGGTTGACGATGCAACATCGTTCTGACAAGGGACCATCCTAGAAGTTCTATCCATGAAGAATGGTAAAAATCCTTTGTAAAAAGAGGAGGATATCAAATAGCATAACTTTGGATCGTGGGGTGGTAAAAAATATGGAGATAGAAAGGCTCGAACGACCGGTGCATTTATAGTGACTGCTAGGGAAGCAGAAAAGGCAAACCTGCAGCAGTTCATAGTTCCTCGATTACAGCATCTGATGGCAGCGCTGCACGGTCCTCTGAGAAGTGGCATTTAATGCTCATGGATAGCTGACATTATAGCAATGATGACCTGGAGACAATGATTCGGTATCGTTTCCTACTACTTCATCTTAGAAAATGCGGAGACTATCTGTATGCGATGAAATTAGAGGGCCTGATTCCCCGCCATTAAGCCACTTCGGGGAGATACCTCGAGACCGCGAGGACATGATGCCACCTCGGGGAGGTATCTCGAGACCCTGAGGATACGAAGCCAAAACATAGGATACGAAGCCAAAACATAGTCCTCTTCCCATGGATTGTTAAGATCTAATTCGGGCCAGATAGAGTCCGAGGCCGGGACAAAAATGGGAATCCCTCAAGACACGAAACTGAGTCTGACATGGCCGGCCTATCTATAGCCTAAGCTGGGGCATTGAGTCAAGCCATCACATCTCCATATTTCGTAAATTAGATATACATGTATTTGTAACTAAGTTTCCTCTCCTATATAAAGGGGACTCGCCCTACCTTGTAAGGTACTGATGTTGGCTCCAACAATTCTACCAAGTGCAATAATATCTTTCTCTCTCTCTTCTAACTAAAACTTATTGGCTCTATCTAATACCGAGGATATCTCGATATCCTTTGCCTCTATATGTGTTCTTCATTGTATAATTCAGTTTTTGTTATAAATAGCTTCGTTTGATTATATCTCTAGTTGTTATACTACTCTCGATTGCCCCCGATAGCCCGAGGTCGACATCTACGTCCCCATCAACCAAGCCTACATCCGGGTAGCAGGTCTTTTGGTTCGATCATTATCTCGTTTTATCTCATGCTTCATTGTTAAAATTCATATTACTAGCACCATCTACTCTAACAACTAGCTTGGGAATAGATCACGTATTTTAGAGTCCCATTTTATAAATTTAATTATCGTTACCATTTTAATGATAAATATAACATATTTTGAGTTGGGGAGCTCAAAATTGGGCAATGTTTTAGGTGATTATCAGCATATGAATTGGGGTAACTGTTCTCTACTCAGTTTTGGTTATATTTCATAAATCTATCTTCAATTTTAGCTTTTGGTTGATGAATTTTAAAGAAGAAATGGGGTGTTTTGGCCTAAATTTTCATAATACAATTTTTTTAGTTTTGAACACTGATTCGGAATCGGATTGAGTGAAACTAGTATGGTTGAAATTATAATTGGATGGGTTGACGGATTTTGTAGGTTTCGTCCGGTTCAGAGTCCGGGACAGGGTTGGGCTTTTTGGCTGATTTTGGGATTTTGATTAAAGATTCAACCTTTTTCAATTGGGATGGTTCCTTTAGCATTGTTTAATGCATTTGAGTTGTTTTTGATTAGTTTCGAGGCGTTCGGAGGTCAGAACGTGCGTGATGATATTCTCGGAGCTTTGCCTGGCTTTCTCGGTGTCGGAATTGGCTTGTTTTAGATAAGGTACTCTTCTAAACTTAGTGTTGGGGGTATGAAACCCCGAATTATTTGTTATGTGATTGGTGTTGAGGTTACGCACATGCTAAGTGATGGGCGTGTGGGCGTGCACCCTGTGAGTTGTGACTCTGGTTTTTCCAAGGCACTATTTAGTGGCCCATTTTGTTGATATTTGTGTTTTTCATCGTGTGATAAAGTAATTGAGTTGTACATCATACTGGATATCATGTTTAGGTGTTATGTTGATATTGTTAGGACCCCTAATGCTCGTTTCTTGATGTCATATCACTGATTTCATTGATATTTCGTATTCAGTCACATTCATGCATTCATATCATAACGTAGTCTCAGTTGTTACTTATTGATACATCATATCATTATTCTAGGGTAGTTTTGATGAGATTGTGAGCCCGTGGGTGAGACTGGAGAGATTGATGACTGCGTGAGGTCGAGAGTCAGATTATGAGTGATAGTTACAGGATCGGGATGCACGCCGCAACATGTTTTATTGATTTATGCCATGATTGGCTTGTTATAGCGCTTGGGCTTTAGGAGTCCCTCCAGAGTATACACACCTCCTATGAGCGCGGTTGATTATACTAAGGGATGGATCTTCCCTGGACATGGATCTTGTCTGAAGTATATACCTGGAGATGGATCTTCTCCATGGGGCTGGATTGGCCTTCCTCGGTACTAAGTGACTGATGATCAGATATATATATATATATTCCGGGATAGATCTTCCCTGGGCCAAATGGGCTATATACAGTTCCGCGCAGTTGAGCATGACGAGTCGAAAGTGTGAGACCGTGAGATTAAGTACTCTGAGAGTGTGAGTACATGATTTATCTCTAAGATAGATGGCATTGGCATGCACACATGACATACAGGCATAGAGATGCATTATGCTCACGTTGTACCTATCACGTCATTCATGACTTTTTCACACATTGATATGTGGGCATAGAGTGGTATTTTCACACTTGTTATTTGGAAAGGAAATGAACATATTGTGGAAAGGATTTTTTAGGAAAATTACAATTTTCAAACTATCTCATAATTTTTGATGATTTTGATAAAGGATTTGGGTTTCAACTGATATTCTTGAAAAGCGAAACTATTTTCGGAAAAACTATGTAAAAGTTGAATATTTTTATCTCTAAGATTATTTCCTTCTTTATATGCTCTACATTGTTTAAACTGCTGTTGATTATTGGTGTTGGACCCTACTTGGGACCGCATAGAAATGTCACGCGGTCCGCACAGGCAAAACACTTAACCAACCAGCTCTCTGTAAATGACCTACGTGGACCAAACAAAAATGTCATGTGGCAACGTGGGTCTAGCACGGACCGCACACAAATAGTATGCGGCCGCGTAGGTCCAAGTTCAGAAAATGACAACTCTCTGATGATAGGTCACGCGGTCCGCACTGTTTTGGACCGCGGCCGCACTGGAGTCACCCAGATTGCACAAAAATGTCACGCAGACCGCGCAGAGCATTTGTGGAAAATTCCAATCAAACTCACGCGGATCGCACAAAAATGTTATGCGGCCGCGTAGGGCAAACTTTACTGGGTAGGTTCTTTTTGTTCTTTTTGGTCCGATTTTAACAACCTAAATGTCCCTACTCAGTCAAGAAAATTATGCCCAATTTCGACATGTATTCACAAACCCTATTCTAGCAGTCAATGAAAAAGAGAATAGGAAGAAATTAAAAAGTTATTCTATTAGAAATCAAATAAAATGAACACAAATTAAACTAAGAGATGATGTGGAAATGAAATGTTACCAAGGATTAATGGAAATGCAAATATGTGCACAAGATTGTGGATGAACAGTGAAAATGCAGCTTCAGATGAAAAAGAGCGAAAAGGTTTAAAGGGGGCCCAAGGTCCCTATTTATAGAGAACCGTGGGGCCCATGTCTTACCTACCTGCGCGGCCGCACAGAAATGGCACGCGGACCACGCAGGGTTTTTCACCTTTTGCTTCTAAGGACAGCCCACGCGGACCACACTGTTTTGGAGTGCGGCCTCGTGGGAAAACTTCAGAGAGTTGCTTATTCAACAATTTCCACGCGGACCGCACTGTTTTGGTGCGCGGCCGCGTGGAAAACTTCAGAGAGATGGCAACTTGAGTTCAAGCTCACGCGGACCGCAAAGTAATGTCATGCGGCCGCGCTGGCTTCACGTGGACCGCACACAAATGGTCATGCGGTCGCGTGATAACTGATCAGATACTACCCAATTTTTTTATTTTTGTCCTGCACTGTTTCAACATCATCCCTGCAACACTTCACAAACCATCAGCTCAAAAATCCTACTCTACAAAGGAAAAATAAAGAAATTCAAAAGACATGGGTTGCCTCCCAAGAAGCGCCTGATTTAAC